>RXPK01004204.1:0-70573 GCA_004143645.1 Protaetia brevitarsis
ATTCATTCGGGATCGGGTATTTTACCTAAGAAGCAATTTCACTGTTGACCAGTGTATTTCAACGAATTCGGAATATGGTTGTCGCAAATTTTGTTCGCCTGTATCTCGAAACAAGGGTTTTTCAAAAAATCATCATAGGAAAAATATTCTTAGAATAAGCCAAGGAATGATCCCTTGAATTTTTTCCGCATGTTTACCTAACACCCTGCATAGTACCTATTCAATTGCTTCATCACAAATAATTTCTTCTTTGGTGATACAATTACAATAAGTCATTTTTCATTTGACTCTTACCCAACCAGAACGTGGAGGTAGGAAACCATCTTTGCTTGCTTGTGCTTTTTCCTCTACCCATCGTCAGCTCGCATGCGCGCCCTTTGTATAAGAGTCTCACCTAATGCGGGGATAATTACAGTTGCTTCGTGGTACGAAGGCAGCCTCTCAAGTGCAAATACAAATATCAAAGACGGATAAGTGTTATTGGGACAGCATTCGTAGTTTCCCGGTTGTCTACGGACGGTTACGTTTAACAGTTTCCATTCTCCATTCGGTACGCTGGTGTCTAGAACCACTGGCTTTTTATGAAATTGAAAATCAATTTCCTCTCCGCTGTGCACCCATGATCCCATTCTGAGGACGCATTTTTGCGTATCGTAAGGATAATAACGTAAATCAGTTTTGCATATGGCATCGTGTCTGACCGGAGGCACCACAATTCACCATCCCAGTATATCGTACTATGCAGTCTACGCCTGAATCTAACATCCGTTGAACGCCTTCTTGTTGGTATCTGTTTTCGATTATAAAATGACACAGTCAATGAACAATTGAAATAGACATGAAATATGCTTAAGAAAAATTAAAGCACTTAATAATAAAGTGAGGAGTGGGTGGCCAATCCGCAGCGTAGTAAATTACAGACTGGTTCTCGACTGAAACCTCCAAAGTACGTCTGCCTCTCCCCGTCCACTGCCGGGCAATGACAAAAGGTGAGCGAGTTTCACCCACTCCCACACTCCTCACAGGGGAAGAGTTCACTAGCCCCATGGTACATGTGTTTATGTACTGCGCAGTTTCGTTAGATTCTTGTGAGTAATCTCAATCTGTCCCTGCTCATGAAGACTGTCTTACGGAATCTTATCTCTTTCGGTTGAAGCCCTAGGGATTTACAGTGTCTAGCGCCGGCGAGTCCATTCCAGAGGAGCCAGTGACAGCAGCAAGTATAGGAACCTGGCCTTACAACAACAGTACTCTTTTCGCAACTGAAATGAAATGAGAAGTATGAAATGATATTTCAACTTGTTAAGAATTATGTTGATTATTTAATGATTGAGGTGAATTGTATTAAAACAATAATTAAGAAAATACACTTAAAAATTCATTTCCTATTACACATTAAAATCGTGCACCTTCAGAATACAACAAATGCTTTCTTTTCCCATATTTTCCATCATTGCCGTCTTTAAAATATTGTTAAATTAAAATCTCGTATTATATCTGCTCTATCACATGCCTGTTTCCGCTATCCTGCCGATGAAGATCCTACAATAGCAAAAAATCGCCTTTGGATATCTAGCAGATTCTTATTTCCCATTAAGGTGTATTGGACATTCATAGAATATTCGTGAACAAGAATAGAACCTGCGAACTTTAAGAAAAAAACAGATCATTACCCAAAAAGTTACACTTTGCTGAATGTGGGCCACAACTTTAAGCTAGGCCAAGAAGGCATATTTTCAATATTAATATAGGAATTAGTGTGATACAAGAGCTATGAAAATGTTCCTAAGAACTCATTATGAGTTTTAAGTTAAGGTCAATGTAAGTCGTACCAAAAAGTTATAGCTACCTGTTGTAAAGGGACGATCGGGGGTCCAAATCATGTACTTAAGTGCATAGTCTCAATATCGTTATAATCAGAAGGTTTCCATTGGAGGTGATCATCTTGCCATGCCTAACAGTAACATTTTAGTTTATATATATATACTCAGTAACATTAGAAATGTTACACCTATAAGGAATAATTTGTTCAACTTGCTTTTTTTGGCAATATGATCTAGCATCCTCATACCTAGACAGAATCGCGATCATCGCCGAGACGACATATGCCATCCTGTCTCCCAATCTTGCGTCTAGGCACCTTAAGCGTTGACGACAGTAGTCCACAGTGAAAGGAAGCACTCTTTATGAAAAAAGACCAAAGGCTCGAATGCGGCAATATTATGCACTATCGACTCAAAAAAAGGTGAACAAAAACAAGAACGATAAGGAACATACATCTCCTTATTACCAGCGAATGCGCATGGGTAGATGCTGAGGATTAATGTTTCGTTGAATTCTTCCCCGGAAACTATCAAATTCTGGGAATTAATCTCTAGCCGGAAAGGTTGCGACAGCTTTGTCGCGTAACATCAAGGGGATTAACTTTCGGGGCGATTGTCGGCATATATAGTATCTTTCTTTTGTTGCCATTTAGCATCGATTACTCGGGTGTTAGACGATATAATGTCAATATATCGGCAGTAATTACGGAACGTACTGTGCCGTTTAAAAATGATTTAGAAATGTGTTCTTGTATAATTATTAAGAATTAGAAATTTCTAAGCCCTTACTTCTATTAAAAGTTTAAAGTTAGTTTAAAGATTTTAATATGGATGATAAAATGTTAGACATAAATGCACTACAATTATGTATATTAAAAAAAAATTATACACTTAAAAAAAAGTGGTTACCCTATTAGAAAGTATTCCTTCTTAATGTTTAATTCTATACTTTTATGACGACACAATCAAATTACATTAATGGAAATTTGCAAAAATAGAATAAATATTGCCTGCCATGCGTATAAGAAATTCAGAAATAAGTATGTATTATTATTTGAAGAAAAATATGTTGAAGCCGTTACTACAACAAAACTTTTAAATTTTTTGTAAGAATTTCTTAATCTAGATTATAAGATAATAACTGAAACTATATTGAAAAAAGAACTCAGAAAACTTTTTTAAAGCAAATATTCTCTTAACTTATATTCTATTGCTTTATATAGCAAAATCAAATTCAATTATTGGAAGGTTTGCATTAAAGTGGATTAGATGTTTGACTTTAAAAAGCTTTAAAATTAAGATGCTTCGACTAACAGTCATGAAGGCCCGAAATCCTTTTGATAAACCTATTATTACAAAAAGTATTATAATTATTTTGTTCCCCCAGGGATTCTTCCACAGAAAGTTTGCTTCTTCAATTGAATAAGAAATAAGCAAGTAAACCATTTAAGTTATACACACCCTATTATAAGTGAAATAAAAACAATTATTTAAACTTCAAAAATAAACTGCTGTTTACATAAATACTAATATAACGCACACAGGTAAACTATAGAAATAAATTTAACGATAACTACTAAAATATGAGAAAAAAAAAAATACGAACAGTTTATTGAAATAAAATTTCCACGTGAACAATAGAATTAAAAATCAGAATTATTATATAAAATTCTTTGGTGAAAATCACAAAGGTTTTAATTCGGAGAATATAAATCGCCGAAAAGGTGGCCGCATCTTTGTCGGGCCTCGGGCACCGTAAAGGGTATTATTTTTCGAGACGATAGTTCATAGCTTGCTTTAAATATAGTTATTTTAACGCAAAAAAAAAATCCAGTTGAACAAATTATTCCTTCTGGGTGTAAACACTTCCATTGTCGCTGAGTATATTAGCATATTATCAAAGACAAAAAAGTCTTGACTCAAGTTTGACATAAATAGAGATAGAATATTGAGAGTTCTTCGTAATTCAAGACTTTTGTTTCGATGGTACTTATGTCTTGAAAAACCATATTGTGCATTATAAGGTAAACTCGTATTATATTTACAAATTTATTTTAACATCAGCATAGATACTTACGATTGGCATCCAGCTATTAACTGTTATCGTGTTAGAATACATTTCCTAAAAAAAATCCAGTTAAAGGCTATATGTGTACTTCTCCGTATTCACGCGGGAAACTTTAATCACTTACGTATGTAAAAGATTGAACGATCATCTTTACTACCACTACGGTGGCATGTCTATGCTCCATCTTAGGAAGGATATCGCGATAGTAATCGCACAGTAGGTCATTCCTGAGACGATAATGGACCTGCTTAGAGGACGTCTCGCAATCGGATGTCGCCATGGGAAGGCACTTGAACGGTTTTGAATTACCCTTTTCGTGCAATTAAAATCTAATACGGCTAGGCTTACCAACGAGGATTAATAATAGCAGGGAAAAGATATGCGTTCCCATGTTTGCCCGGATCGCAACTGAAAGCCGGTATAAAATCAGATCCAGCCGGAAATACGATACCACCGAATACGCCTCTCAATCATTCGTCGAACTTCTAAAATCTATGTGGAACATCTTTAAAAACCATTACTCGTGATGGTACTGCAAGGGAACGCCGGCAACTGTCTAATTTCGATTTCAATGAAATTCAACAGACTAAAAGAGCACCATAGGCAGAAGCCAGGTATAAAAAAACCTTTTTAACATAATTTACAGCAGATTACTTGGTCTAAAAGGTGACGTCTTCGCTTGTCTTCGCAAGCAGCTAATAGTGAGGGAGTATTGCTATTTTTTGTTTGTTTATAACCCAATAAATTCTCCTGCACAATCAGATTTCTTCACCAAGATCTTCCGATGTTTCCAAATACTCGTGGTATAAGAGCGGATATGTGGTTGAAAGACCTGGGCTCTTTAAAAATCTTGTAGAGTTTTGTTCTGCCAAAGATGCAAGGTTTACATCCTTGTGTAGTATTTACAATGAATCCGCAATTGTTCCCTGTTCGTGGTGCAAACAAAATCTGTGTTTTGAGCACTTTTATACAAACTACCATTATTCTAATAAGTGAATAGCTTAAGGTTTACTAGAGGTTGTACAGTGATACTGTTCACTGTTGTATAATATACACGGCTTCTGACAGTAGCTGTTCATTAGAAGTTTCCATGGATAGAAAAAAATTAGAATTCTGAATTTTCTTATTCAATGGCCATTTAATTGGACCTTTCTTCTATCAGGGTACTCTCACAGGGGAAAGGTATAGAGAATTTTTAAGAAATTCATTACTAGTTCTTCAAGATATTCGTTTGGTCGAGAGAAGTACAATGTGATGGCAACAGGATGGTGACTCACATAGTTAGTCAGTATTTGGATGCACAGTTTCATCAGAACTGGATTGGAAATAGGGGACCAATTAAGTGGCTCGCATGCTCACCAGATATGACACCCCTAGATTTTTTTTGCTGTGGGGATATTTAAAACAGGTTGTTCATGCCGAAAGACCAGTTAATATGTTTTGGACTAACAAAACAAAATATGTGAAGCCTGCCAAGATATTTCTCCAGAGACGATAAGAAAAGCCTATACAACAGAGCTTCTTCGTAGGTATGAACATTGACTAATGGAAAATGGTCGGCATTTTGAACATATTATTTGAAAAGAATAAAATATTGAATCAAAATATAGATTTCTGTTTTATTTCTCAAAGTAGATCATAAGTAGATGATTTTGGTATATTATACTTGTAATAATCAATAATAACGCGTGTTTGAGACTTATTGTTCTTCTAATGTTATCAAAATTGCTTTCTGTTTCTGTCATATTGCACAATTAACATTTGTTCATTGGCTTTCCTGTTATTGGTCGCGTTCAGAGTACGTAGCTGCACAAACGGTTTGTAAACTTTGAAAATTCATCTCAAAAATGCAAAGCTACATTTGCGCTACATCCATAACATACAATGGAGCAGTCGCCATTTTGTGTAGTGGAAACCGCTACTAATATGTATCATGTTTCGTATATTGTTGTTGTAATCATATGGGTTGGTTTGACATTAGAAGGGATGCCAAATCATACTTCATGGGAGCGGCACACTTCAGTCCAGCATTTATGCTCTCACTACATACATCTTTCGGAACTACTTTTTGAGAACATTTCATATAATAATAATAAAATACATATGACTGTATTTGTAAGCTTAGTAGCTACCGAAAACTTGCGAAAAAAATTAGGGGTGCAATTTAAAAAAAAATAAAGTGGGAGAGGAGGGTGAAAGGCTATTTATACGAGGTGTGTTATAATGGCAGAATTTGATGTACTATCGACTCAAAAAAAGATGACATAGGGAAAATAAGCCATAAGGAAACATGAAGAAAGACACATCTCCTTTAATCTACCAGCCATTGCGCGTGTGTAGATTCTAAGAATTATTTTGTTATTGAATTCTTCTGCGGAAACTGTAAAGCAAAACACTGCGAATGTAAATCTAGCTGAACATATTTCGGCGTCTTTGTCGGCTAACATCAAGGGGATTAACTTTCGAAACGATTTTCGGCATATATATCTTTCCTTTATGTTTTTTCTTTCCTGAGATAGCGGCTTTTTTTGCACAATTTAATGAAAAATTTACTAAATTAAATCATTTTTTTAACGTTTCGACAATTTTTTTTTATTGTCTTCTTCGGAAAGTATCAGAAATAACATTTTAATGTTATTAATTTTAAAAAATGTAAATTTTAATGTAAAATTTTAAAATGTTTGTGTTGTGTTGTTAATTTTTTAATGTAAAAAGGCATTGATACCTTCTGAAGAAGACAATAAAAAAATTGTCGAAACGTTAAAAAATGATTTAATTTAGTAAATTTTTCATTAAATTGTGCAAAAAAAGCCGCTCAAGAAATCTCAAGAAAGAAAAAACATAATTTACACTATCAGCTAAGAATAAATTTTCATCAAAATATCTTTCCTTTGTTGTTTATTTTAACCATCGATTACTTGCACGTGACCAGATGGCATAATGTGTGCAAATATTTAAAATGTGTTCTTGTATAATTATTTTAAGAAATAAATTTACTGAAACCATTTCTTCAGTTACAAAAAACTGTTCAAGGTTTAGTTTTATGAAAATCTCTTAATATGGATGTATAAATAAATAATCTATCAGGCATAAATGCCAAATGGCAATTTTTATTGAAAAAGTTTAGAAAATATGGAAAAATCTTATTTTTTATTAAGAATTATTAATAGTTATTAAAAAAAATAGTTATTCTTTTTTAATGTTTTATTCCTATTGCTTTTTATGACGGAACAAATCGAAATACATTTGTTGGAATGTTTGCATAAAATGTGGATTAGATGTTTTGGATTTTAAACTTTAAAAATTAAGATGATTCGAGTTAATAGTAAAACGAAAAATATGAATAAGACAATACATGAAATTGTTTTGGTAAACCTATTATTACAAAAAGTATCTAAAGTAGTAAAGTTATAATTTTATTTTGTTCTTCTAGGGATTTTTCCATAGAAAGTTCGTCCCTTCAAATGAATGAGAAATAAACGAGTAAACCGCATCTTTTTCAATATTCTCGCTTTTGATATAGTATATCTATTGTAAATAACTAAACAAGTACATTTGCATTGATATTATTTGCAAAGTTAGAGACATTTATTTATTCATGTAATAGTAAGTTATATATACCCTATTATAACTGAAATAATACAATTTAAACTAAAACTACCTACAAAAATAAATTATTGTATAAATATGTTTATTATCAATACTAATATAACGCACCCAGGTAACTAAAAAGAAATAAAGTTAATGATAATTCAAATATAAGAAAAAAAAATACGAACAGCTGATTGAAATAAAATTTCGACCTAAACAAGAGAATTAGAAATCAGAATTATCGTATAAAATCCTTTGCCGGCAACTACAAAAGCTTTAACTCTGGGCGGCATCTTTGTCGGGCACCGTAAAGGGTATTATCTTTTGAGACCATAGTTCATTGCGTCGCAGATTACGATGGCATTGCATTTAAAGTAGATATGTTAGAATTACGTCTACGAATTCGTTTTACCAACCGCGATCATAATTTTTTGGGGTAATTGTACAATGTCGTCTCATTTGCACTGGATTTTACTGCTTTAACTTTTTATCTCTATTAGTTTCCGAGTAAATATTCATGGGAAAATAGATAGTGGGACACACTGTATACATATTAATGTACGCAACCAAATGCATGGTACATTCCGTTAACCCCCTATGGATGGGTATTGACCTCACTCAAATACTCTCATTGAAAAAGGACAAATAACACTATTAGTATTATACGATATGATTAATATAGGGTGCGTTTGTCATTAAGACTTTGGGCGTATTCGGTATTGGTTTCCTTATAAATTCGATATACTTCCATTCACACCACCATTAACCGTTGAAGTCAGAATGGCACTCATTCAATTTTTAACACTTATATTATTCTTTAATTCAATTTACGGTAAGAACAAAATTACTGGTTTTTTACTATTTAACGCACATCTTATATAGCATCCGATGAAGAGACTTGTGGAAAATCGTCTAAGCAAATCCACCATCGCCTAAAATATGACTTGCTATGTGATTATGATCCTACCTTCGACCGAGAATCAACCACAAAGAAGCGATAAAGGTTACTATCAGAATGATGATACAATCGTTTAGATATGTAAGTAAATCCCTTCCGATTGTTTCATGCTTTTTAAAATGATTTTAAGATAATTTCTTATTGCAGGATATGCATTCGAATACCTTAGTAATGAATAGTTGGTTACCTACGGTAAGTGAAAAAAAATCATTTCTTATTATGCCATTTTATTGTTTAATAAAATCGGTCGTCTATTTATTTAATGTACCAAAATTATTAAACCAATCCTGGAATACGGTAATGTAATTCATGCGTTTAGCCTTTCAATATACACTAAACATCTATTGAAAGGTTAAGTTAATAAGTCATTTAATGTTTGCCAATAGCTCTGGCACATTAAATAAATACTCGACCAATTTTATTAAACAATAATCTAGTGGGTCTGAATTACGATTATGTATTGACGATTGAATTTAGAGATTTAAATAATGCGTGTAGAATTTATTAAGCAAAATAATTTATATCATTACATTCATAATAGGAAAGTAGTTTTCAACTTTCGGCGTAAAGAAATATTAAAATACTTTTAAATGATGTAAATGAAGCTAGGGTTTTGTTATTGATTTTTTTTCTTTTTGCGTTAACTTAGAGAAAAAGATAGTGCTCGAGTGATCTGGAACATCCTGTATATTTTCTCGTAGTTGAGATTTTAAAACTCATATCTATATATGCGGAGAAACAATTGTAAATATACGATAATACCACCTATAAAATATGAACGCCTCTCAGCGATGAAATTTAATAGACCCATAGATATGGCTGCATATGTGTACTGTATCTCTACAATTAAAAGCATAATAAATTAATCGAGCGTCCTAGTTTACTGCAAGGCATAACTGCACAACGTTTTAGTCGAAATAAATAAATTGAAATTATGAAATTGATAATAATTTTCGGTTTCCTCAAACGATTCTGTAAAATTAATATTTTAATTGTCAACAATCATGGTTATGGACTTTTGAGGTTATAAAAAATACTTTTCTGTTAAGTTCGTCGTTGATGCATTCATGTGTTTTATATTTTACAAATTTAAATTGTGCCCTTTTATTTCATTTTTGAATTTTTTTTAATAGAGGAGTTAATACTTTAATATAATACGGAAAAAATATATATTTTACCTTAAAGTAACAAATGATAAACAATTTATTTGAAAATGTAGAAGCTTGCATGTGTTTTCCAAATATTCCTATAAACAAAAAAACAAACAATAAATAAATAGCATAATTAATAGAAAGTAAAGGAGACAAATAACAAAATTAGAACTTATTATAAAAAATGACTATTTTAACCAGACTACGGTCGACTATGACAAATTTGACGGTAAATTTACCATAAATCTAGTGAATCCCCCAATCCTTGGGTTTACAATGAGCAATAAAGAAAATAAAAATTGATATCCATTAATCAATAAATTATCACATTGTATTAAACTATACAATAAGTAACACTAGCTTTGTTCGTACATAAAGTTTTAGACGATTCTTTGATTTTTATTAAGCACTTAATGCAACTCTTGAACCTTCAAAAATATTACCAATTCAGAATATCTAACAGGCTTACTACAAATAACATTATTGTATATATACACTAGCTTTGTTCGTACATAAAGTTTTAGACTATTTTTTGATTTTTATTAAGCACTTAATGCAACTCTTGAACCTTCAAAAATATTACCAATTCAGAATATCTAACAGGGCTTACTACAAATTACATTATTGTATATATACATTTCACATGTGAGAGTAAAATCAATTAAAAAAATATGCATTTTTTTAAATGCTAATTTCATGACCAAAAAACCCGGTTACCTACAGTTGCTTAAGACTTTTCTTTTAAATAAAAAAAGTGGTAGCCCGATCCTATTCTAAACATTCGATTCGAGCGATACCAATTTTAAATTACGTATTAAATCAAGTACTTTGCTTGTAGAAATGGTTTGACGATCATTTAAGATGGAATGAATCTGACTACGATGGTGTTCATTATACGCACTTCAAAGCAAACGAAATATGGACGCCAGACTTATCATTGATCAACAGGTGAGTGCGATCTAGTGAAGCGACGAGTCGAGTTCCTAACTCGATCTACTCGATTCTTGATAGTAATCGTTATAGCCGAATACCATTCGCTACGTACTCGAGTTCTCGGTAATAAGTTCTTAGTTTTCAGTACTCGATTTCAGACTCGAAATTGTAGAATCGATTTTAGAATCCATTCCAGACTCGAAACCGTGGACCCGATTTAAACTAGAATTTGTGGACTCGAATTCAATACTTAAATCTACCTCGTAGGCCGTATGTAAGTTATAAATCCCCTATTAACTACTTTGAATTACATTACATTATACAGACCCGAATTATTGAGTGAATCTACGTACTGGAACTTGTTTACTCGCGCACTAGAATCGAGTCTACATACTCGAGTATGGACTCGAGTCTTTTATCAATCGAGTACGAGTTACTCGATTCTCTCAAAATCACGAACTCGTCGCATCACTAGTATGATCGTTTTAATTAGAAATCGTTACCAAAATAACTTTAGTCGGAAATGTCCTTGAAAATAATTCCAATTTGTTTTTATCCTAATTGCAACACATCAATTTAAATTTAATGCTAACTTTTGATAGTTGTGGATGCTTTTTTGCGCTGATTGGTACTATTGCTTGACAGTGATGCTTGATCCTAATAGTTTGTTGACATTTTGAGAATGAGGAAATTGGCAATATGGTTTTTGATGTCAAAAGGGCCTTTAATGACCTAATATCCCTTCTTTAAATATTATAATACAGTCAACCCTCTCTATATGGTCACATTTTGATCTTATCGATGTTATTTTAAATTAACATACAGTGAGGTCGTAAATGGCCCCCCCCTCCTGATAACTTTTGAATGGTATGAGATAGAGTAATGAAACAAAAACCAAGTGAAATTAGAGATAATTTGTGATTTTTTGCCTATAGAGATACGCACATGGCTTTTGATGTAAAATAGAGGGCGTAGCTATCTTTAAAATTTTAAATAGGAAGTAATTTCATTTAGAAGCTCATTTGGAAGATATTTCCATTACTTTTATGGCAATGCAAACAGTTTTATGATTTTCAAAATTTTACGCAACTTATCTAAAGATTATAATTGGCAGTACCTTATGTTATTTTTCTATAGCCTCGTCATAAATATTGTGGTTTTTATGTGACTTAGGAGCGATTGCTATAAAATATGACATATTTTACAATATGACGTTTTTGCCAAAATTAGCAAAAGTGTCTTATCTGTCAGTGTATGTGTCAGTGTGTGGTGGGTTGTCTATGTTACAGATTACTGTAATTTACAGTTTCTGTACACTATATCCAAAAAGCGAATACGAGGCTATCGAAAAAGTAACGTAAGTACTCCAATTATTAATCCTGGATAAGTTGGTGAAAATTTCGACAAATTCGTAAAACGTTTTGCATTGCCATAAAAGTAATAGAAATATCTTCCAAATGAGCTTCTAAATGAAATTACTTCCTATTTTTAAAATTTTAAAGGATACTACCCCTCTATTTTACATCAAAAGCCATGTGGCGTATCTCTATAGGCAAAAAATTCACAAATTACTCTAATTTCACTGTTTTTTGTTTCATTGCTCTATTCTCATACTATTCAAAAGTTTATCAGGAGGGTGGCCATTTACGACCCTTCGCTGTATAAGTCACTAAGATAAAGATTTATCCAGTAAAAAAGCTGATCAAGATCTAAAAAGATATTGAAAAAAAAAATGTTTCTCTTTTCTTGAGAACGTTAGATCTTCAATTGCTTTATTTGCTCTTGAGAGTCCACCTCATACTAATTTTAGAATATTTATTTTTAGACTCGTCTTTGCACATTGAATTCATCACTCAAAAGTGTGCGTAAAGCACTTAGCAATACTGCGTAAAATGAAATTGACTTATGAGGAAAATGTTACAAAGCATTGACTTTAGAAATAAAGAATTACCTGTCAAACGTTTGTAGTTACATATTTACAGTATGTTTGAAGACATAAATGACAATTAATTATGAAATTATTATGAGGAACTAAATGTATGCAAAAGCATTGACATTTAAGAAATAAAGTAACGACCTGTCAAACTTTGTAGTATACATATTTGACAGCTATGTTTGAAAGTACATAAATAGACAATTAATCGTAATAAATCATAATATATCAATATTTTTTTGCCGGCACATTTTTCTTTGTTTTTCATTTGATTGAGTGTTTTTTTTTGTGCCTTTTTACACTTTTATAACATTTTTTATTTTATTTTTTTTTTATATAAAAATACATTCTTAAAATAAAATTTAAATTTTCTGCAAGTACCTTCAGCAACACTAACAAACACTGAGATAATATAATAGATAAAGTACCTGCTATCCTAGGGTAAATAAAATTAGTAGTAAATTTCTTACTCAATTGATGGGCTGGAAGTCAGTAATGACGTTAGTACGCTCGAAAATGAATGATCAGCTGTTCGCTCTAGAGTAGCGCTCTTTTTCGAACGTGATTATCGGAGTTGAAGGATGGTGAAACAAAAACATTTATAATTTTAATCATCACATACGCGCTTCACGTTCTGACAAGGCAAATTCATTAACAGAGACGACCAAGAACACGTTCAGAAAATACTCAACACAGCCACAGACTGCGTCGTCCAGAGCACAGGAGAAGTGTATTGCGTTCCGCCAGCTAAGCATGCGCCTATGCATCGCAGATCTTCGGAAATTTCCATTCGACGTGCAGAAATGTAACCTGTGGGTGTCCTCTTGGGTTCACCTCGGCGAAGAGATAGACATTCGATTTGCGGAGCCCGCAATCACGCAGGAGAACTTGCAAGAGAGCGCTTGGAGTTTATTAAAACGGAGCAAGCAGAGATCCTGGCATTTATCAATGTTGCCCGAACGACACGTATCCTGTGCTGGGTTTTAATTTCGAAATTCAGAGGAATCCTTCTATTTACGTAGCGACTATCTTAGCACCTTCCATAGGTAAGTTAATATAGGTTATATAAGCATCGCAACTAAGAAACGTCATACAGGTAGGTTAGTAGTCCTCAATAATAGATGCAACGCTGTGACATTCGCATCTTATGATACGGGATTCTCATATTTTTATTTCGGGGCTCATTTTTAAGAATATTTTCTTTATTAAAACACTAACACATATCACAACAAACAGAAACTAACATAACCTAAAAAAATCCCCAATAGTTTTAAACTGACAGAATTCAGAACAAAATCCACATTCCGTTATTTTCGGCGCTAAATTCAATTTAAATTACATTGTAATAATTACTAAAACTATATTTATTTCAGTAATCTTAATAATAAATTTACTCGTCTTATGGATTAATGTTAGCAGAGATGTAAGGATTTACTTAGTTTCACTTAATATCCTATTTCATATCCTATTTATTGGACATTTATCTCTTCATTACCGAGCGTGAGTGACAAACCGCCAAATATTTGTAAGTATCAACAGTCTCGTCGCGAACAACTATATTTACAGTTCCGATTTCAGTGATATTCGCTGGATATTCTTTAATCTTGTGCATGATCGAATTGATTGTCACACTAGCTCTAAATAACTTAATCAAATCCCCTCTCATCAAATTGGTGGAGTGCGTTGATTATTGATTACGTTATTGGAAGTAAAGTAGCGGATGTTTTGTTATTTTTTGACAGATCTCTTCAGGTAAGGTTTATATCGCATGGTTCTGTAATAATTTAATAACTTCTTCAACATTTAAATTATATTTTTCTATTTAGCTTGCTCTTGAATAAGAGTTCACCGCTCAAATAGGCTTTAAAGTTTAAAAAATTAAGGGTGGTAGTAATTTTCGCCCTTTACTTTCATGTACAGGTTTTTTTTTGTGTTATTTGCATAGTAAATTCTGGCGCGTGCAGTATATAGTCAAAATGATGCATATGCTACGTCATTAATACTGCCCTTACGTTTTAAGGCCGTTTTACACCTAGCTATTTATTACGCAATTTATACGCGTTACGGATTAAATCCGTGTTATACACGTAACAATTTTAAATTGTGTAATAAATTGCGCAATAAATAGCTAGGTGTAAAACGGCCTTTAGATCTACACTTTTGAAGTATCTCTACTATTACGCCTAAATATCAACTCCAAGTTGCTCTGTGACATCAGTTGGACACATATGACAACCTGTGATTGGTCAGGTACTAATTACTTGCGTTAAATTGATGTCATATAGTAACTTATTGTCAGAGTAGATTTCTGAACGCACCCCAAGTAACTTTAAAATTGAGCATGTATGACCCTAGTAGCAAAAATTAAATTTCCCACAATTAATTTTAGTAACGTCAACAGAAAGACATCAAAGTAACTAATAATCTAATGCAAAATCATTGATAATTTCTTGTTTCAATGTTGAGTAAGTAAGGTATAGATATTACACTGTTCTTTGACAAAGACCTTTAACAAAAAGTATTTGGGAAACAACTATAATCTTGTAAATTTATGTGTATTGTAAGTATTGTAATTAAAATTTTTATCAAAGATTAATATCATATACTATAATATTAAGGATATGATGAAAGACAACAAATTAAAACGTCTGCACAGTATAAATAATAAATAGAAAGGAATTTTTTACATTATTGTAAACTTTATATATTACAGACAACAGTTATGATGAATGGCACTCAACAGATGGATCTAACCTCATTGAGAAATCGCAAATGCAAAGTGTGGAAAAGTTATTGTTTGTAAAACTTGTAGATAGATTAATATGGATCGTACTTGTGATGATATATATTTCTATGTTTCTTAAATTTATATCATAATATTACAGTTTATAAAAGAAAAAATAGATTCACAAGGCACGTTTTGTGTGTCTCCATATGCCTTACGAAAGGTGCTTTTAAGCTATTTTTGTAAACGGGTTTTACAGACTTGCTAATTTTGTTATTTAATAATATAATAAATAAGTAATCTTTTTTTTATTACATAATTTAAAATCTACACAAGATGTACACTGCCCGACAAATTTAATGTCGTCGTCCACAGCGATTTTTCATATTTGATTGTTTTAATTGACGAGTGTTACGTGCAGGTGCACCAATAAATCTCCCACCTACCTGATGGCAGCCGAACGTGCGCCTGTTTAAATGATAAGCAGTTTTGATAGTTATTGCGCTATAATCGACGACATTAAATTTGTCTGGCAGTGTACATACAATCGACTACAAGAAGTCTTAATAAAAATAGCCGTCATATTGAGTTCAGATTGGACTTCTCTATCTTAGACGTTCTTTATGTTTACTAATTAAAGAAAAAAGCCGAGGTATTTGTGTTAAAAATATTGAAGCCGGGCTACAGGTAATTTTTCGGGTAACACAACATCAAAGATGCCAATAGTAAGTGACTCTTCCTGTCTTATCTCTTCGTTGGTGCAACCGTTGTACAGCGGGATAAAATCAGAATCTAGCTGATCAAAGATTCCAAGTTTTTGTACTGACATTTACTTGTGTAGATTTATTATTTTTTGCTAATCAACCATTAAAATTAAAAATTATGGGTAAAATGCAAAATTAGGTAATAAAAAATCGGTGTTGCGATCAACATCAGACCACTTACAGATAGTTTTAAATTTGTTGAGAAGAATGTTCGATCCTTCCATTATATCCATTATCCCATAAGGGATGCGATCTCCTAATCATTGCAAAAGCTCATGTCTCTTTATGCTTATCGATCTGCAACCTGAATGCTAATATTAACAATTTCCGTAACATCATTCGGGCGTATTCGCCAACAAATGTTAAGCATTTTAGTTAATACTTTATGAAATATTAAAAAAAATGTAAACGCAAAGTGGTTCAGAGTGGTACAAAGCATTCAAAAAAAGTATGCCGATAGATTATAGTGTCCGCGACATTTTTTTTAAGTAATGTTTTAATTGTCACTGAGTTCATTTAGAAACTTTATTTATACATACCTGTATTAATTTCCATGAACAATGTGAACTTATACTGACGAAAATCACAACTTAGCAAAATAAAACTGCATAAAGCGAAGAGCAATGATTAGTTTGTCTACTAATAATCACACAGATTTTGGACCTTTAATTCCTTAACCTTCCGGATGTTGGATCATGAAAGGGGCTGGATTTGTTGAGAACGGGAAATTCAATTTATTGAATACTGATCAGTCAGATTGCATTAATTAACCCACTGTGCGTCGCCTGTCATAAATTGTTTCACAATTATTTAGCATTTAGTTTTTCGGATTAAATGTTCAATTCAAATGTCAAAAAAAATAATTTTCAATGCTCCGCACATCGTAAGTAGTAAAAAAAAAACCTGTAACTTAATTTAAAAAAAAAAATTGAAAAATCGAAATTTTTGTTTAATAATAATGAAATATATGTTGGCAGCTGATAATCTCAAACTACTACATTGGCTTGACATGAATTTTGCGCGCGAAATACGTTTCATCTTAAAATTTCTTCAATTACAACGATTTTTCATAACAGTTTTTTAAAATTAGTAATATAATAATTTCCTAATTCATATTTATTAAGTTTATTTCAAACAACAATTAGGAAGTACTTATATTATTAATTCCAATTATACCTTACCTAATTATGGATATTCACACAAGTACAAATTGTTTTTTTTTTTGATACATTTACGGCCACAACTAAGAAATATCCAAAACGAAATTAAATTCGCTTCTGACAAGAAACATCTTGGCAAGAACGAACATACAGCGTAGGCTCTTCAAAACCCGGGAAGCAAAAATTCGCGACCTTCTGTTTGCTTATTAGCTGGCTATTAAGCGAGAACGAACTCAGAAAAGATGGCGATTGCGTACTCAAAATTGTTAGCTGTTAGGTTCACATATTCCCTTATCACAGCTGTTACTCACTCGACTGTGTGTTCATAGGTTATAAAAATCTCGAAAGCTGTCAAATGATTGTCAAGAACGGTTTTGACAAGAGCCGAGCTTAGCTTCCTATTGGCTAGAACGAATTTAGAAAAAATGACGGTTCCGCGTAATCAAAATTTGCTAGCTGTCCGTTCTTGGTTACATGTTCCATGCTTCAGAGTGCCCAATCAGCGAAGAGATAAGATAAGAAGCGACACTTGTCAATTTTGACGGCTCCGCCTGCATGACTTTGACGTTCTGACAGCACTGTTAATTTACAGAGAGGGCGCCACTGCAGTCATTATTCTGACGTTGATTTTGACGGTCGTTTGGAGTAATCGAGAATCGGAATAATTCTCTCGCATTTTTAATTCAACTTATTGTTATTTAGTTTGTTTCTTGCTGTATGTGTTGTATTATGTTATTTAATAATAACACTAATAATGACTTTATTACTAATCAAATTCCGTAAAAGATGTATTTACACACGTTTACCCCAGCAAATAGCAGCGGACGACAAATGGCGGCCATTTTGAGTTGAGGTAGTGTTTCTCTCTCCGACACATGCTCTTTATGATTGGTGTAAAAGAACAGGAAGAACTGGTAACAATATACAGGTGTTCAATTTAAAAAAAATATATGTAAATTTCAAAATTTCTCGGAAATACGTCATGCAATTGTTTTTTTCGTATATTGGGTATTAATCAGCGTTAAAAACACTAACATTTTTCTAATTTAAACTACTTTCTAGAATCAATAACAACAGAGATAGCAATGGTGCGCACTTAATTTGAATCAGCCTGTATTCACTGGTTCAATCCGATATTACTAACCTAAAATTCTGCTAAACATTCCGGGCAATAGTAATTATTTAGTGAATTAAGTTACGAATTACAGAAAAAAAATATATAATAAAAGGAGGAGAATAATAAAATAATACTAGATTTAATTACTTTTTATTAAGCAATTTTACATTAAAGCCTCTCGTAGCCTGTACAAAAGGTAATTTTCTACACAATACAAAAAATAATCTGTCAACATTTCGAGAAGGGAACACAGTGTATAGTTTAAAATATAGGCAAGTCGTATAGGCGCAATTTACACGACTCCCCTATCTAGATTTAAAAAATCACGTACTCTATTTCGCACATACTATTTTTATACGTCGATAGAACAAAACAGACACGACGAAGTTCATTCATGCGTGTTTTATACATGCAGTTCTTTTTCGTTTTTAAAAAAAAAGAAAATCTTAGATTATGAAAGACATCTCAAATAAGGAATAATACGAATCGACAAAAAAAGAAAAACATTAAAACTACTTAAAAATTATTTGCTTTAATTTTTTTTTTCAAATACGCATTTCGAAACATTATAATAGAGAGGGTAAAACATTAACGTCTGCGTGTTTGTGTGTGTGTGTGTATGTACAAATCAGAGAATATTACAAAATGTACAGACTGCAGTTGTTTAAGTAAAAAATAAGAACGATTTCCTTAATCAATTATATATAAATAAACACCCCACTAAAACTGGGATGCCGTTAAAATCGTAAAACAAAATACATATCAACTAATTCATCTGTATTTCCTTTTCTTCTCTTGTCAATATATATATTTGTTATGCATTAATATATAGATTTTATATTTATGTCTATTAAACAGTTAATAAATGATGACAGTTTTTTTTGTTTTGTCTTCTGCTTGAATTTTACATTAAAAAAATTACATACAATACCCTAACGAGGTCAAAAGATTCAGTCTACTACAAAGTATCTTTATATAATAATAATGTTATAATAATAATAATAATTTTATTGTTATTGTATATATTTACCTATATTCATCATGACTTTGAAAAGACCATCATTCACGTTTGGTTTTCTGCGTCTTTACACTATTTACAATTATTTAAAAAAAAATTCATTTAACCAAGTTATAATAATTATCAGGATAATATACAAATCGTCGGCTTAGTAGCGGTGGGTAAAAACAAAGTCCTTTGGATGATCAGCAGCGTGCACACTACTACTTGACACTTACTATTTGGAATGCTTGCGTCTCTACACATTTTGCCATTACTGTGCATGTATGGCTCATTTTGGAGGATATGGATTAATCACCGTCACCGCTGCTGCTTGCTGACTGGCCAATACAGCAGCTGCAAAATAGAACGTCATTTTTAATGTTACATTCTTTAAAGATTCGAAATTAGTTAGTAAACGTTGGTTCTACGAGAAAAGCGGCTAGCAGTTTAGACGTGTAATTCCTTTTCATTAAACCCACTTGCAATCACTACTGACATTAACTTATTTCGCTATTAATTGAAATACCTAACAGATTATTTGGATATTCTTTTACGAAATTTGCAAATTTTAATTTTCGCATTACGATTCATATAAGCTTTGTTCTAACTTTCAGTTCTGAATGGCTTCGTCATTGACGTGTCATGACAATTTTTGCTGAATAATGTTTGTTGCAGAAACGTATTAATCATTCAAAACTCGGGACAATTACATGAGATGATTACATGATGAAACTCTTGATATATACAAAAAAATCGTTATATGCCTGGACGTAATATTTTTTTTATGCAGCTTTTATAGTAATTCAAACTGGACTTGTTTTTAAGTGATATATTAATACACAATAATCCGTTGGCAAAGAGATTTGAAGGTAGTTTGGTCCACATTTTCAACATTTTGTATACTAAAACCACCGATATATTTTTTTAAATACCTTTAACATATATAATAGTGATGGGCATAATCGAATGGCGATCATTGGAAGAAGATGGTTGTAGGTTTTTTTAGGTTCCCACTTTCTTTTTTGTGCATAATTTTTCCCATTTCTTAGTATAATGATTTTTTTTAGGTTCTCATTTCCTTTTTTGCATTATTCCTCCCAATTTTTCTAATATATGCTTATTACAATCTTCTAACACAATCATTCCAATAAAATTCATTATCGATTATTATTCATACAAATCGTTCATAATCAATTATCACTCATAATCATGATCATCCATTATTCAAACGTCATAATCAAATTATCGAATGATTGTCAATAATCGAATGATGCCTTTTTTTCGTGATTCGATTATGCCCATCACTAATATATAATCGCTAGATCGTCATCTTAAATAATTACCTGAACAATTTATTAAAAGTATTTTCGATCACTTTTAACTCACACGTAGGTTAACAAGATCTGTACATAATTGGATGACTCCATTTTTTGTGCCTTCCTAGGTTTTTACGGTAGTAAGAATCATTAAAAAATGTATCAGTAGAATCTACCAGAATATATTGACTTTAGTCTATAATACATGGTAATTTATCTTATAGAGTTGATTATTGGATTGCAAATAGTGACCAAAGAATCAATGGGATTTCTTGTGTATAAAATTAAAGCTTACAATAAATTATCAAAGTTATTTGTAATTAATGACCCAATTTCTTAAGCGTGGAAACAGTACTGGTTCAAAATCTGGCAGCTTAGGGAAGACGCTTTTATTAAGTTGACACATACTGGACAGATAATTGAAGTTTGAAAACCGGACATAAGACAGAGACATCTTACTGTAATCATTTCGATAATTTTCTTTCAATTTGCACTTGATTTCGGGTATTCTTCAATGTCAGCAATGTAATATTTATTAACTTATTTAGGCCACCCAGGATTTCTTACGCAATTATTAATTACGCTCCGGTTTCAAACTTTTAAAATTGCAAATTAAGCCAGCTATTTTGTAAGTGGTAGAAAACTTATAATTGTGTTCATCTGTATTTCTGTAATATTTGAGAAACATTTTGTATATGTATCAAAGTATTGTCATGTAAAAATTACTTGTAGCAAATAAAATATCCTAGAAGTTGATTATTAGCTTTTTTTTTTATAAAAAAATTGTCATAAATACATAAAAACATTCTAACTGATTCCTAAGATTAAAGGTTTAATATTGAATATGATTTCGTAACTGCAATAATTCCTTTTTCAATAAAATATGCTCCTAAGATATCTTTTTGGCATACAATAAAAATGCACTTTATTATCGGTTTTATGGGTAATTTTTTTTGAGTTTTTTGTTTTTTTTTGTTGATGTCATGGCTTGTTTCTGCACTTATTTTTAACTGTTAAATTTTATTACGTTTTCATATAATTCTATTGCTTATACTTTTTGATACAATTTATAAATACTTAATAAACATTTTTAAGAAATTGCATTTTTTTAAAATAATTTGTGTTACCACTTCAATTGTTAATTTATAAATATTGTTCCCAAAAGTTTTATTTTAAAATAAAAAGTTAAATTTGTCGGAACATTCAATTTCTATTGATGTTGTTTTAAAGAAACTTATGTTTATAACATTATTCTCAAAAAAAAGAGCGTAATTTTTTGAAACAAATATATTTGTATTAGTTATAAACGCGATTTTATGGTTAAATAGAAATTTTCACCCCAATTCATTCTAAGATCGTCCACTTGATGGAGCCACAGCGTGGAGAAGCAATATTATAGTAGCACAATAAATTATTTTTTGCAACTTAAAACTTTTAATATTTTCTATTGCTGTTTACGATGAAGTTTCAAGAAGTGTCTCCTGATTCTATTAATTAATTAAGATATTTGTTGAAGGACAAAACCATACACACTAATACAACAGTGCTAATGAAAATTCATGCTATAATAATAGAATTTCTATGAGAACGGTCTAATTGATATAATTTATTCATGATTGTAAACATGAGCTGTGATTTGCTGTATAGCCTGATTTATAAATTAGGTAATGAACATTTTACAAATTAATACACCAGAAATATTTATACTAAATTCATACATCTGTACACTATAATGTGAGTCGTAATTTGTTTCGTAAAAGATCACAAACTTGTATCCTGTATGTCCTTAAAATTACGATTACCCAATAAAATAAATACGGAAGCACGCACAGTCGATCAGGCAGAGTTTTAATTTATCGCTGGTATTCGATGTTCCTTTTCCAAATATGTGTGCTTACATACAATATCCATTATATTATTAAAAATCATTCGTGTATATTTTAAAATCTGTTCATTTTATCTTTACCAAAATTAAAATACCTATCTATTGATATTTTGATATATTTTTTTGATTTTAGTGTTTACTAAAATCTATTTATGTATAAGACATTGTGATCTTGTTCTGTTATATTCATATAAAATTAAAAAGTATATCGCATGACTTGATATACATGTATGAAATTTTGTTTTTGTAGATAATAAAAGTATTGTATTCTATTATCTGTTTAATTTGTTTTCTAGAAAGATCGCTTTTTAAAATGTGTGTCGATTTTGATTTTTTGGTTAAATATAAAAAAAACGATGATGAATGATTTAAATTTTTAGAAAAATGATTTGTGAAAAAAATATATTTTCTTTTAGTTTTGGTTATAGAAATTAGTAAGAAAATTTAGTAAAATACTATGTGTCTGTTTTTAGAAGTTTTCTTATTAAAAAATTATAAAAAATATAAAAAAATTAAATCGCCACATATTTTATAATGCAATTTTTATATTCAACAAAAATGTTTTTATTTGTAAAAAAAATATTGTTCTTTTACATTTACTCATAGAAATAATTTATTTAGTAAAATATTGTCTGTTTTGTAGATTTTTTTTATTAAAAATTTATAAAAAAAAAACAAAAAAATCGATACATTTTACAAAGCAATTTTTATATGAAATAAAAATTATTTTTTTATTTGTAACAAAAAAATGTATTTTTTTAGATGTAGTTATAGAAATAATTCATAAAGTTTAGGAAAATAGCGTGTGCCAGTTTTTTTAGAAGTTTTTGTTCATTAAAAATTTATAAAAAAACAAAAAAAAAAACTTTAAAACGATACATATTTTACAAAGCAAAATTATTATTTTTTTAACATATACTTCAAGTCATGTCAATATATTTTTACAATTTTATATACCAAAATATAATAATAAGTTTATCAAACATTTAAAAAAGGCGCTTTTAATAGCGCCTTTTTTAAATGTTTTATTAAATGCCTAATTGATGAACATTTCTTTCTATTTTGTTTATAAATCGGTCTAAAAGGTGGAAGTTTTGCTTTCCATTTGTAAATCTCGTAGCAAACAAAAATGAACATCATAACCATTAATTTTTATTTTTTGCCTATTTTCTGTATACCGAATTATATAAAAACTTTAACATCTACAGATAGTACGTTTAAACGATTCCTAATAAATAGATTTAGGGCTATATGATATAGACAATTTTTTTTTATGATATAATCTTAATTTCGCAATTTTTTTTGTCTTGCATTTTGACGCTAGTTCATTTTGTGTTGTCATGCAGCAATGTGACTCGTTATGAAATAAAGGCCATTATTATTATTTTCAGAACAAGAATTGGATAGCGTTATGCAATGAGGGAGAGGGAGCAATCATCAATAGATTGAATTGAAGACACGAGCGGATGAAAGTGTTATGTTACAAAATCAAGCTTTTTCAGAAATTAAGGTTTTTTTTTTATGTATTTTTTCTCAAAAGTAGTGTAACATAACCCCTTCATACGTTCACAAGACTCTAGTGTACTTGAATTTCTGGAATTTTCGATGGTGCTATGTGAAAGATGGGTACAAAACACCTTGATTCATGCAAAAAAGACATAGCACCTTCATCCACTCGTATCTTCAATTGTAAAATTGCATTAGCACATTAAATTATGATAAGATTTGAATATAAATAAGCAAAAGATAAAAGAACAACATGTACGTTACGGATTACGTATTACGTCATTTCTTTCGATAATTTATAATAGTTTTGCAGTGTGATTTCAAGCGGGGTTTATTGAACGCATACGTCTTCTCAAACTGCATATTTTGTCTCAATTCCTTTTAAAATCCTCAGAATTAGATAAGATATATACAAAAACGTTAACAGAACGCACTTAACACAACTGCTCTATATACAACAAGAATTCTCTGCGTGTATACCGAAATGTTAGAGAGACGAAATAAGTTTAAGGGGTGACAAGCGACAACATTTCGGTATGCATCCTCAGGTAGGTGACAAATAAATTTCATCCTCCACTCTTATAATATATATAAAAAATAGATCGCATAAGTAATTAAATAACACTAATTTACAAAAAAAAAGTCTATGAGTATATACAATCGAAAGCTATAATCTATAAATTCCGAAAATCGCACTATATAAAAGTATAATATACACATTTATCTCACACGAGTCGAATCGATATATTTGATCGGGGGAATTCTCTTAATTAAATCCTACGTACCTCCGTATGGGGCAGGATACATGGGATATCCGAGACCCACGTGCGTATGATGGTGCGTGTGGACGTGTCTTTGCGGTGGGGGCGACCGAGATTCTTTATTTTCGTTAGAAGTCTGTTTACCGCCACTAACCGGCGTCGTATTGTTCGATTGTTGCGAAGCGGGGGGACCGGGCGCTTGCTGAACGCCCATCTGCTGGTTATTCTGCACGCCGCTGTTCGCCGATGGACTGGAACTGGCGACGGACGTCTTCGGCGTGGGCGATTTTATCGCTCGCTCTTGGAGTTCGTGGATTTTGTGCGTGGAGTAATACTGGGCGTGGTGTTGGAGCATGTCCAGCGCTTTGGTTGGGGGCGGCGCTCTCGACAGATCTTCCGGCGCGTGGTATCTCGGTATCTGCGGATGGAGGTACGGATTGCTGCTGTAGGGGCCGGTACCATCAGTCCCCTGTAGACCGGGTGATTGGGATCGAAGTGCAAGGCGCCGTAGTGCGGCGATTGCATGTAACTCGGATGGATGTAAGTGTATTGCGATGTGGGTGGCGGTGGCGGGCCTTGGGTTTCCATCGTCGGTTTTACGCCTTCCTGTTTTATATCTTTATCTTTTTTATCCTCGCTTTTGTCTTTGTGTTTCAAATTCGGACTCTGAGAAGGTACCTGAAAAGGAAATGACGTTCAAATATATTAATAGATAGATGTTTCATTATAAGTAGTATAATAATTGAACAATTATGAAAGTTCCGAGCCAAAATCACATACGAAATTACATTTTACCCCCACTACCCCTACCCTACCTAAGCGTAGTAAAATTGAAAACTTTTCTGTTGCAATGGAACGGTTATCAGAATGGCTACACATTGCGATGCAACAAATAGCCGTTTAATTAAAATAGATAGCCGTTTCCTTGCAATAATTAGCAGATGTACCGTAAAGTGGGGCAATTCCGATCAGTTTTATGTACTATTTTTGAGCTGCAATTATTATTATTGATCGAAAAAAATTATATATAATCATACATCTTTTAGCTACACATACCATCATGTATATTAACCCAAACACTATTTTTTTTTAAAACATCAAGCGTGATCGGTTTTGCCCCATAATAGGGGGCAATTCCAATCACCCATCTATTTTCTTATAAAAACCGATTCGAAAACTACACGAGGTAAATCCAATAACAAAAATTTGAATTTAGAAAAAGGAAACTTACGGAAATAACAGAAAATATGTATTATAGAAATGGCAAACAGATAAATAATGACATAAATTATAATAATTCAATAAATAAAACTAAAACAAAATTCATTCAACGCGCTTCCCTCTCAGTTCAAAAACGTAGCTTTCCCTTCTATGACCAGCTGGATAATTTGGTTTTTGGAAACTTCCTAAATTTCGTCACTTGGAGAAATACAAAAGTCATCTTTTCTCTTCTTAGAACTACGGTTCTTTAAAGTATTCTGAAGTAATAATAATAATAATATAATAATTTATGCCTTCGCATCCCCCAACAGCTTTCGCCAATTACAGGGTAATGAATATGGCACCCCATTATTTTCTGGTGCTGTCCTGATAGCGCTTTGGAGGTATTTGGGGTTATATTGCTGTCTCCCGCCAGGCCATACTTTTTTTTTATAGTTTCTCACATAATTTTCAATAAAACCAACGTAGAAACATGAGTATGTCATATTTCTACGTTGGCTACGAGCATGTTTCTTTGTTCTTTTACTTTTCAAAACTGATCGGTATTACCCATGAGGTGTTAATTTTCCCCTTACTCTCTTGTTATTCCAACACTTTCATAAAGTCAAAAAAAGAAACGGTGAAGAATGAATGATAATTGATTCTTTTCACCTTAGCCCTTTTCGAAAATTCGCTTAGTCCTAGTGGGATTTCCCAGTAGTAGTTTGTTTCCGTCTGTATGAAATATTACTCGTTGTCATTCCATCGGAAATAATTTTTTTAACACAGGAAACTTTAATGCACTACTTAAAAAGCCAGTTAGTTATCTATGTTATAAACAAAGTTTATTAAATGACTGTGTTGCAAAACTTTCTTATCCTTTCCATAGATGCCAGACTAAATAATTGCCATAAAATCAGGATTGATCGATTTTGCCCCATGCGATCGAAATTGCCCCACTCTACGGTATCAACAGAAAGACGTTCGAGAAAGGAACCGATTTATGAAATGGTGGATGAAGCTCTGTGGATATCGTTTATAATAATAATATTTTATATTTATTTTAAAAGAAAGGGAATTAGTTAGTAGAGCCAAAATAATAAATAAATAATAATAAATGTGTCTACAACATATTATAATTAGAATAGGGGCGAAGTTCAGTCGTAAAATTCATTTAACCCCAAACATATTATATAAAACAAGAGCACACAACATAAGTACTTAAAAAAACGAGTAAAAGTAAATTAATGTTACAAATAATAATGAAAGATGCACGCATAAGTCATTGGTTATCTAGAAGGCAAAGATATACATGTTTATCAAAAAAGGATTTACTGAGTTTTGAAACGCATTGGTAGATTGTTATAACAATTTACTTTACAAATTACTTTCCACCTTAGCCATACTTCTGATTCATTTAAGATTGCGGACTATGAAACGTATTAGGTCTAAATACTCTTCGGTTGGAATAGAATGGTTATCCGAACGGCTACCCGTTACGATGCAACAAGTAGCATTATGGATCTGTGTGATAAATAGTTAAGAGAATTGGATAAAAATCTAATTATATGGCCAATTTTTTTTTCGTTATTTTCGTAAGCCCTTGGATAGGAATACATATATTAATAGAAAAATTGGAAGCAGTAGATGGTGTATCTGGAGTAGTCCAGAACATGGGGAGGGCAGTTAGATTGCCAGCTTGTATCGCTTGTATTTCGAAATTTTGCGACATCTTACCAATGGATTCATAACTATTCAGAAGATAGTACCAAGAAAAATCCGCAAGGGTCGCCCTATTAGCTAATGACGTTCGTGTTTACTATTTCCAGCAGCCATTTTCTGTTTAACAACCGAGTGACATTTATTCTTTGTTTTTTGCGTTTATGGTTTTGTGTTGTTTAAGATTAAAGTGAATTATATTTATTGTTAGAGTGAGTTACGGATAATTTGTTATGATATATGTAAAAAAACGATATTTTTTCTTTCCTTTTTTTCGTGTTAAGATTTGAAATCATAGCTTATTATCGCTAAGTGTATAATAAAATATTTTTTACATTATGTGTTTTAATTGTAACAGACATTTCTATTGTTAAAAAATGATACTTACAAAATCTGTATTTTGTTCATTTTAAAAAGAAAACAATAATTGAATATTTAATTTTTCTGGTAAAATATCAATTTTCATTTGAACTAAGTTTGTACTTCAGAACTAAGCAGAATTAAGTCGAATGCAAAACAATGTAATAGCTACATCAAAATATTAGGGGTATATTTTTCAAAAAATACCGCCTTTTTTAGTTACGAACCATTGTGCTGTAGGTTTCAATAATATCTCCAATAGTTGTGAATCCATAGGTAAGATGGCGCCCTTAAAAAAATAACCAATTTTTATACAAAGAGAGACCATTCTATTTTATCCTTTTCTATGGTCAAGAACTAGTTTGCCAGATATTTAAGTAACAGAACACGATGGTTGAAATGTGACGGTACTGTCAAGTGCGTATGTGTCATTTAGAGTCAGATAACTCAGTTTCAAGCAAGTCGATGGTGAGTGTCTGATGAGTTGGAGCGCGGACAGGTATCCCGTGTTTACAGTCGACGAGGCAAAAAAAAAATACAGTCGCGAGCAAATGTTATAGGCACCTGTGACAATATTAATGGGTTTCATGTTTCTTGCATTTTTTTTTTTGTGACATATTTCAACGTTTATATAATCGTCTTTACGGTTACAATAGTCTTTATAGATACCTCTTGTAAATGTATTATTTTTTTTTATATATTTTCAAGTCTTCGAGATGTCGCTTTTCCCCTCCCATCTAAAAAGTATTATAGCTGTACTAAAAACACTCTAATATGCAACAAATTAATAAGATCCCTTAAAATACTACCTATTTATAATGTATTACCTACAAGTTTTTATTTTCTCATTTTTTACTGTGATATTCGCCCAAAAATTAGGGTGCCTATAACATTTGCTCACGACTGTATATTTGTTAGCACTCACCTTGCTTGGTTGCATATTTTTCTCAACTTGTTGCTGTTGCTGTTGTTGTTGCTGCTGCTGTGCTTGCTGTTGTTCTTTCCTCCTGTCTTGATATACAAAATATCGCCTCACGTCTTCCTCTCTTTGCGATTGATGCTGTTGCTGTCTGGAGTACACGTTGTAACTCATCTGATTCTTCATCTCTATACTTTCCTTCAATATCTGGTGATTCTCGTTTTGGTGTTTCTCTTTGACCGGTTCCGTCTTCACTTTCCCCGGATTAGGCACCTGTATCGGGTTGGGAATAGGGGCGTTTTGCTTGACGTTCTGCTCGATCGGACTGGGATTATCCTTGACTCTTTCCTCTTTGATTTTCTCATCGGGAATGACAGGTACTTGCCCGTAGGATGGATCGACGTTGTACGGATAAGTCGGCATATATCCGTAAGGATAATAGTGTTGCGGTAAAACCTTCTGTTGGTATTCCGTATTATCCTTCTTGGGTTCCTTTTCTATAACCTTTTCCGGCTGTTTCTCCGTCTCTTTACTCTTACCGCCATCCTGAACGGAAGGCACCATATACGGCGGCTGACTATAATAATAGTATTGCGACATGTGTTGAGGCATCTGTTGGCCGGGTTCAGTCTTTTTATCGCTCAGTTTATTCTTATCGACGTCCGATTCGATAACCGGCGCCATCGTCGGATATGTCTGAGTACGCCGGACTTTGCACTTCGTCCCTGGAGCCGGGCGGTTCCATGCCGAAGACCGGCTGTTCGTTGGCTTGCGGTGGATCCGGACTGGAAGCGGGAGATTTTCGACTCTTCTTCTTGAAGTTGGTCGGCAACTGCTTGGGACCCTTCTTGTCGTCCGGCATCAGGGAGGCAGTAGGTTTGACTTTGAACGGCGTCAGATTGGAAACGGGTTTGGGACTTTGCGGCGGGTGGGGGCTCGGCTGCGATTGGGACTGATTATTCACGGGATTCTGGGTGGGGATGAGCAGCGTGGGCGGGTTGGGTGAACGTTTGGGAAGGCATCGTTTGTTGTTGCTGCAATTGTCCGCCGAATGTTGGCGGGGGTGGTGCGACTTCGGACGCTTGGTTTAGTTGCTGTTCTGATGTGATGGAAGAAACGTTGACAACGGGCCGTACTGAGGTTAACGGTACCGTTGACGATAGTGGGGCGCCTGGAAATATATCATAAGTAATGATTGAGAATTTGTTCTTAGCCGTTAATGCAATTTTATGTTTTTCCGTTTTTTCTTGAGTTAGCGGCTTATTTTCCTTTATAAATAATAATTTCTTTTTTTCTTTTCGTGTTATTTTAAATGTAAACTTTAGCACTTTAAATTCAAAATGTTTTCATACACAGTTAGTTGCACAGTATTTGACAAATAACATTGTTTGTAATTAGTAAGAACATGTAAATTTTAAAGTAACTTTTAAAATGTCCTTGTGTTGTCTTTAAATGTGTAAGTATAAACTCATACATAGATTTAAAATGTTAATGATATAAACGTTTATTAATTGTAGATAAAAAATTGAATCATAGAAGAAAAAAAATTCTGAAGAAGACAAGAATAAATATATTGTCGAAACGTTAAATGAGTAGTTTTAATTGATTTAAAAAAATTTAATCCAGTATAAAAATAAGCCGCTAACTCAAGGAAAAACGAAAAAACATAAGTAATGATTTGTTTTAAACATTCTCTTTTCTTTGTTCAAAATCTACTTTCTTTTAGTAAAGCAATTAGTTTCCGAATCATCATTACAGTCTCGGAAAAGGTCACGGTCCGATCAAATATTGTTACATGCAATTTATACAGGGTGTTTTGAAACATCGTTTAAAGATTTTAAGGACATGTAGTACGATCGAAAATCGTACAGCGAGTGTTCCTTGTAGTACATGGATATAACATATCCCAGTAAACAGGTGCTTATCAGCTATTGTTTTATGACAGTTTAATTTGACGTTTTGTGCAATTTGTAGCAATTACAATGGTTGCGTATATTCTAATGCTGAAATGAGCTCGGTCGTGCTAATGGGAATTCTTTACAAGCACGTCGCTTCTATGTTGAATGTTGAAACATTTCCTGATCGCCAACTGCCTTCGCATGTGATGTTTTCAGACGGTGTTTCAACGACTAAGAGAAACTGGTTCGTTTGAGAAGCGGTCTTCTGATAGTGGACGGCAGAGAATAGCATGTACTCCACAGATAGAAGATCGAATTTTGAATATTATTGATTGAAAATTCCGAAACTAGTGTTGAAGAATTTCGACTCAACTGGGTGTAAGCAGAACTCTTCATGAGCAACTCTTATACCCCTACCATATCCAACGGGTACAAGCCCTTACTGCTCCGGATTATCAAGCGAGAAGGGCTTTCTGTGAGTGGTTTTTGCGAACAGCTGCTGATCGGCCAGATTTCGCTGATAACATCCTTTTCACTGACGAAGCTGGTTTTACTAAAAATGGAATATTTAATTTCCACAACAAACACGTTTGGTGTGACGAGAATCGTCATGCTACCGTTGAAGCCAGGCACCAGCAACGTTTCTCTCTAAACATCTGGTTAGGCATGATAGGGGAACGGTTGTTAAAACCGATTGTTTTGCCACAACGCTTGGGTCCTGCATACCTCGAATTCTTGGAAAATACTTTACCTGAACTTTTAGAAGATTTACCTATAAATCTAAGACTGAACCTCTGGTTTATGCAAGGTGGAGCTCCACCGCACTTTACGCGTGCTGTTAGGGAACAAATTAACAATGAATTTCCTGGGAGATGGATAGGGCGAGCAGGTCCCATTGCTTGGCCTCCAAGGTCTCCCGATCTAAACCCGTTGGAGTATCTGGGGTTATTTGAAAAGTTTAGTGTACGCAACACCGGTAAACGATCTTCCAGAGTTGCGCCAACGAATAGAACACTGTTGCCAGAATAAAAAAAGGAAAATTTAGAGCCAAAAATTCTTTAGTCCGGGCCTGATGCAAGGAAATGTCATGTTAAGCACTCGCTAAACGTGGTATTATGTATAAATACATTGCACTCATTCAGTATTATTCTTAATGGTATGCCGTAAGTTCATTTACCGTCATTCTAAATAAATAATGGCCCTTGTAAATATAGCAAAACTGAGGCATTTTAAATTTCTTTTTTTTTATAAAATAAACACTCCTTTTTTGTTAAGAGCATTCTACGTAAGTCTACAAAGTATTATTTTTAATATCCTGATAAGACGTTCCAGTTTCACCGGATATGCGACTTCAGTAGTTAAAAAACGTAAATATTTTTCTTTTGCTTTGTCGAATCGAGAGTTAGTTGTTAATAAACGGTACCACATGAATCTGAGTTATTTCTTTTTGGATTTATATAATCATATAACGCAAAATGAATTGAATCGAATTACACAGAAATAAATGTAGATACAGAAAATTTGCAAACACGCCTTTTTACTATGATATCGCGCGAAAATGAATCTATACATTCCCGCGCTTTTGCCGATGCATCAAGCTCCGATTTTCTGTATATGAAATCATGATGGTCCTGAAAAGGATCGTTTTTTCGAGATGGGAATAATTTAAATAAAATGTTCGAAGTGGCTTGCACTCCAAGCGGCGATCCACACTGAATGATAGTGGTATGTGGGGGTATACTCGGGACAGCATTTAGGTTGGGCACAGGTGCAGCTCTAGCCAACGGCATTTATAAAAAAAAATTTCTCGTTAATGCTTACAGATAGACCCCCTGTGCATTAAGACTTTTTGATTGTATATGATTACAGCTGCTACATATTATTATATTTACCTCTATATCTGGTACACCCTGTATGTTTATTATGACTTTTAACCTTATTTTCGATCGTACTACATGCCCTTAAAATCTTTAAACGATGTTTCAAAAAACCCTGTATTGTTTGATAATTACTTGACCGTACGCCCTATAATTTAACAATATCAAATGAATGTTACAATATTTGATCTGACCGTGACCTGATCGAGAGTTCACCGATCGATAGTGTGAATCGACCTTGGCTAAAAACTAAACTTGAATTTGTGTTTTCTCTTATGATGACAGCGCTTTTTTTTTAGTATATTATTAACAGCCACTGACCAGTAACTTGCTGAGGTTTATTCGACGGGAAGGTTACAGGGTATTCCTCAGGGGACGTGTATCTCAGAACACCCGGTTTTACGACGCTCTTCGTGGTCGTCTCTACGAGAGGAACCGTTGGCGATCCGGCTGAATTGGTCAAGTCTTGTATACTCTGCGGCGTCGCCGGCGATGGCGGCGTACTCCTAGGAGTGGCCGGCTGACTGGACACGTCCAGCAGTCCGGAATTTCTCAACATCAACGGCAATTCCTCCTTCTTCTGCGGCGTGGACGGACTGTCCTGACTCTTCTCCGGAGACTTGACCGGCGTCGCCGGACTCGGCGCCTCAATATTGCTACTCTCATCGTTCTCGGACATCGACGTCACGTCTTTGGTGTCTTCGTCGTCCGCGGATCCGTGCGCGTGCGACTGATGATACTTCAACCCGTTGATGTGCTTGTACTTCTTCGAACAGTTCGGCTCCGGGCATTCGAGTAAGACGGGCGACGGCGGGGGGCTGCCACAGGGGGCGGATGGCGTGGGTGGTGGAGCGACCTTGGACTTCTTGTTACCACCGGGAAGCGGGGAATCCTCCTCGCCGGCGCGACTCTTTCGCTTATTCGACGGCTCCACTCGCGGCGGTACGAAGGGCGTCGGAGAAGATGGCGCTGTCGACGGTGCCGATCCGTTGGTGTTCGCCGCGGCGCCTCGACGACCTTTAACGGCACCTCCGGCTCCACCACCTCCATTCCTCAGCTTACTGTGCACCGATGACCGGGTCTCTGTGAAGTTGCTCAGGTCAGTGGTGGGTGTCGTACTTGCAGCTGAACGACCGCGCTTACCTCGACCTTTTGGTGTACGCGTATCCAAGTCACTTGTGGGGGAGTCGCAGAATCTGCACGGACGGACGAGCGGGAAGAGAAACACAAAATAAATCCACAGTCTCGAATAACCTGTCAGGTGCGGAAAAAAAGCTCTCTCTCGGAGGGGGGGACGAGGATATCTGGAGGATAGGCGAAAGGTGAAGGTTTCAGCTTACCTAGGTGGCGCCCAATCGTGTCTAGTGCAATCTAACAGTGTGCCCACGTAGGTCTTCCCTCGCCACGTCACATTCACCACCAGGACACCTTGAAGAAAGATAAATGATCGTGTTTTAATAATAAAATTGTTTCCCCGTTCGGATGTTGTGTAAAAATTACAGTGACCATGGCGTCCCTGAAAAGTTAAATGAATTTATTTATAATCACTTTCCTTCGAAGTCTAAGGCGTCCGCAGAACAGCAATTTCGAAAACTTCACTTATTTTTTTCTAAATTTGATTTTAAAATTAAGATTTAACATTAACACCTCGTTGCTCCAAATATTCATTAAGTTGAAATTACTAACAAGGAAGAATTGAGCATCGAAGAGATACGCCTTAAGAAAATCCGTGCACTGGAGGAACACGTACACGGTATTTTCATGAAAAGACGATGTAATGCTACAAGAAAGCACAAGGCTAAAGGAAGAGCATTCCAGGATGATTTAGTCTTTTTGGCCAATTTATAATATCTGTATATTTATACAATTGAGCCAATAAATAGTGATATGATATGATATGATATGATATTCGTTGCATCCTAATTTGACCGAAACGTTTTATTACCCCGAATTGCAATAATATATACGACATGATTAATTAAATTTACTCTCTAGCAAGCCATAATGTTATTTGTTTAAAACACGACCTGCTTGATGACTTGGAAAATTTGCTTTATACGGCCTGTCGAATCATTCAAATTTACATTGAAGTGAACGTTATACCAGATTCCGGTAAGTGGCGACATCTACATGACGTTTGACAAATGAGAACTACTTTCTTCACATGTCAAAATAATAGTAACGGAGGGCACAGCTGATGATAATTTAGTTTATATCAAACTTAAATGGTATAAAACTATTACCAAATAATTATACAACATAAAAACTAATACAACTTTAAAAAACTGAATAGTTCGATTTTTAACGAAGCAAACAAGTTATTTAGAATCATTTTGGGCAATATTGAATTTCGTACTTGTCAATATGACATTGATTTAAATTGGATTGACATTTTGCTGTCACAATCTTGCCAAACGAAGGGTATGCGGTCACACACACGCCATTAAATAAGTCAACTTATGCTGCCAACTTAAGTTTAAAGAAGAAAAATTCCATGAACTTCCAGAGCGTAAAAATAGAAATATTTGACCATATGGTATCAGGAGTTTGGGGATTCTACCATTGGAATGTCTTCGTGGGGGGCGTAATTAAATCTAATCTTAACTTAAATATTTCGCGGTTTGAACAACTGATAGGAGAACTTCCTGTGTCACCTATCCTCCAATACACAGAAATAGTTGCCTATGAACAGTCGATGACGATTTGCGAAGAAAATTGCAAACGATAGCGCTGGTAGTAGCGTTCCTAAACAGTTGACTGATAGTGTTATCGTGTTTCGACACTACAATAATTATTATTTGAAATTAACCCTAATGAGGTAGCGTTAATGTCGGAAGGACATCAGGGTTCATGACCAGTGTATACATAAGTTTCTGTGATATAGTGAAATAATAAATGTTTTAAATACAAGAGTGTTTATTTCGTAAAATAACAGTTGGACAAAAAAAAGGTGCACAGACGTAAGTAAACAAGTGAATCTATATTTAGATACAAATATATAAATAATTATGCACATGTACTGTCGTGTGAATATTAAATTAAACTCGGCAATAATATTGCAAATACGTACAGAGAAAATGATAACATGAAATAAACGGTTTGACGCCCATGATTCTAATTGCTTACGGGATAAAACATGTCTTAAACATTTAACATAACGGATGGAAAATAAACTAGAAAATACGCGCGTATGTTCAATTTCGTTATGTGTGACTTTTAATTCGCGGAAAATAGTAATTAAAATGAAATTCGCGATACAAATTGACGTATGAATTTGCGTTGGGGAAAAAACGGAGATTACGTGAGATCAACCGAAGGCCGGCACTCGACGTAATAAACGGTAACAAACGGAGGTCACAAAAGATCAGCCGTTGGCCGACGCTCTAGTGTAACGAAAGGGAAGCGGAAATTAGGTGAGGTGCAGACGAAGGCCGACGCTCCAACGTAATAAGCGGAAGTCACACAAGATCAGCCATAGGCCGACGCTCTAACGTAATAAACGGTAACAAACGGAGGTCAAAAAAGATCAGCCGTTGACCGACGCTCTAGTGTAACGAAAGGGGAAGCGGAAATTAGGCGAGGTGCAGACGAAGGCCGACGCTCCAACGTAATAAGTCACACAAGATCAGCCATAGGCCGACGCTCTAATGCAACAAAACTAGAAGCGGGAATTCCGCGGCGTCGGATCATCAAACCGAAATCCATTTCGAATATACATCAATAACTACTAAATAAGCAGATGAAGATCGACCAAAATTGTTCAAATAGTACATACGAATGCACCCCCTTCAGCGATCGAAAGTAAACTTTGTGGTACCTTGGTGTTTCGTAAGGTAGGAATGTGAAAGTCGTACGCAAACGAAATAGAGAAAACACACTTCCAGTTTCTGTATGAAGTTTGTGCACCTATACTCGTACCGTTAAAATGCAAGGATTGAGAACTAAATATGTATCATAGTTTCGTACCATACTTTACGAAAGTACGTTACGGAAATTATATCGATCGATTTCATAAGTTATTGATTTTACATGATCGGGGTTGTCTTTTGTAATTACATTCAGTGTTAAACGTTTTTGTAGATATTACTTCGTACCCGGCCGCGCTAAGTTAATAGAGTTATTAATTCGATTTAGTTATAACAAATTAACAATTTAGTTATGTTATATATAACAGCAAATACGAACCTCCTTCCGTTTCGTGCCAAACAATTCCTTCGAGCGTCACACTGGTACCCGGCTCACACGGCCCTAAGCAGTCCGGCTCTGTTATGGTACCAACGCTGGTGCCGACGCATACATCAGTCACTTCCTGAAACCAAGGAAAATACGTGTATAAAATAAATTAATGTGATCATAAATAGAAGATATTTGAAGCGGCAGGAGTATTGTGTATGTCAAACTTAGAATGTTGCGCAGCAGTAGTAAGTAAAGACCAACCAGGATATCACAGCATTTACCTTAACAGATGACCCAGTCCAGAAATTGACGTCATTAACTGGTCATAAACTGGTGATAATGACGAACGACGCCAAAGTTAACGTCTTTTGCGATGTGCAATTAAAGTAAACGAGATGGAAATAGATTTGTTTGATGTTGCAGCACAAATTATTAATCAATATCACGTAATTATTACGTAACACAAACACGTGGTTATCGTCTATACGAATAATAAATCTTTCATTTGCGACATAGTATATGATGTATATGAACTGAAATTAACGTCACTAGGACGTGTCTTGGGTACTACATCACCTCGACCAAGTTGTAAGTTTTGTCATTATCAAAATGTACACGAACTATTTAAGTGATATACCTATTAAACAATACTTTTTTTTGTTGTGGAAGCCGTCTGACATGGAGTCTCCGGAAATACTGCAGCCTCTTGGCTTTTTGTATTTAGTCTCTCATCTCTTTTACCCATTAACTTATACCAGCCATTCCAATATCCTAGTACCAGGGTACTGGGATATTGGAAGTTTTAACACAAAATCACTAAACACCTCTCGAGGTAAGCTTTTGCTTCCTGTTCTCGATTTTTTAAAGCGTATTTTGATTACAAATTCTAAAAAGAGAAGTTTTAAGTTTTAGAAACGCCCGACGAAGGGAACGCGAGCTTATTCCTGAAGCTAAATTGAAGGACCGCGGACTAATTAATTGAAAACAGCTATGTTAAGGGTTTTTATAAACTTTGATCGTGACGTCATTTCGCACCGATAACTAGTTTCGCTTCTCTTTACAGAAGGGCGCAAGTATGACCGAAGGCGTTATTTTTCTTTCAGATGCCCTACTTGAGAAGAACGTGGGAACTGCTGAACAGTAAATGTAACATACAATAAACAAAGAAGCAGATAACATACAAAGTAATACCATATTATTTTAATTACGCGAATCTTTAACGATAATAGATTATTATTTCCTGTTAGGTAGACGCTACTCAGCAAATGCCACGGTACCTATCAACTACGTATTAATAAAATGAATTTAAATTCTCGCACTATAAGGATGGAATTTCGAATTCTTACACAGGCACTAATCTGTCCAGGTCTCTGGCTGGGTGATCGAAGTAAATCTTTGAGTTCATTTCTGGCCAAAAATTGCGCCTAGGGCAACGAATTCACACAGAGAGTGTTCTATGCATTCCGTGGCATCTCATTACAGAGTCTGCAGCAGTGTTTGGCAAGCTAGGGGAAATGAATAAATTTCTACAGCGATTATACATACTCGTGTTTTGTCGGCTCTCAATAAATCACTAGTTAACACTGCTTCCCACTCAAGGCGCGAATAAACACGAGTGTATCTAGTCGCTGTAGAAATTTATTCACTTCTCCTATCTTGCCCAACGCTGGTCTGCAGTTGGTTTCTTTAGTACTGATTCCGTTTTTCTGTACGTATTCTTTCAGTGTACAGTTAAGAGTTGAGATCTTACGGTGTGAAGATGACTGCTACACTGAGCAGTAGAGGTTCTTTGGTCTTCTTTTTTGACGGTCCCTTAATAAAAAGGAATCCTATTGTGGTCGTTTTGGAAGGACTGATATTTAGAATAATTTAGACCCTCCTTCTTGGTGCATGCTTGTACAACTTATACAGCGTTCTGCATTTTGTCCCGCACTAGCTGTTGAATTTACCCTAGGTTAGAATGACATAGTTACTAGCAGGTTCTCAAAACTCCACCCTACGGACATTCTCTTTCAAACCTAGCCACGAATGTTTCCCCCATGATGGTTGTCGATCATGCGGAATGTACATAAAAGCGCTTGCTTGGTTTGTAGAGCATGCCCAGCCCTCTGTAGGAACTCATGGAAGACTCTATGTAGATTTTCTTGCTTCATATGCATATTGGCCTTGATGTAGTGGCCGGTATAGTAATATATCATCCCTTATGAGTTTGTTTAGCTGTTTTTCTAAGGTCTCCAACATAAATGACATCAGACTTATTGACCTTTAGTCCATCCTGTCTCATTTTGTCTGGTTTTGAAATATAAATTATGCAATACTACTAATACGTTATATTATTTATACATACGGCAAAAATTCAAGGTTATTCCTTGGCTTATTCTAAGAATATTTTGTCCTATGATGATTTTTGAAAACACCCCCTTTGTTTCGAAGATACAGGGCGAACGAAATTTGCGACAACCATATTCGATATTCGTTGAAATTATTAATGTAAATAAAAGTACGGTGTACGCCAATGAGTTTATCAAGTACAAAAAATTGTTTATAATGTGTTGTTATTTTGTCGATCTCGATCACATGAAACGGCTGTTTTATCTAGTAGTGGATTTCATTTGAATATGTCTCATCGGTTGGATTTGTTTAGATTGAGTGACCTTTGGCTGTTTGACATGTCTTTAATAGTTAGTGGAGGGCCAGGAAGATCAATGAATGCAAGAACGGTACAATTGGAACAGAATGTGCTGGAGATGATAGAGGAAGATCCTGGTAGTTTTACGCGAAAAATTGCAAATACTTTGAATGTAAGTCATTGGACAGTTTGGAAAATTCTTAAGGACAATTTGTTGTGTCTATACCACATTCAACGCGTTCAGGCACTACTACCTGCTGATTTTCGTCCACGTATTGCATTATGTCAATGGATATTGCAAGCATTAGTTCGCATCCCTCTATTCCTGACACAGATTCTTTTTACCGATGAAGCCAGGTTCTCAAGAAATGCAATAAAGAATTTTCATAATAACCATCTGTGGGCAGATGAAAATCCGCATGAGGTATTTGAAGATCGTTTTCAGCATCAGTTCTCGTTGAATGTTTGGGTTGGAATTGTGGGTGACTATCTAATTGGGCCGGTATTTTTACCAGGAAGACTTACTAGCGTGGTGTACCGCAACTTTTTGGAAACAACGCTGCCTGAGTTTCTGGAAGATATACCATACGCGACAAGAATTGCAATGTGGTTTATGCACGATGGTGCACCACCACATTTCAGTTTGGTTGCTCGTAATTTTTTAACAGCAAAATACGGAGATCACTGGATTGGTCGAGGTGGGCCACACGCATGGCCTGCTCGATCCCCAGATTTAAACTCCCTAGATTATTTCTTCTGGGCATCTCTGAAGTCAATAGTTTACTCCAATGGAGAATTTGGCCGATTTGCGAAATCGGATAATTGCTGGGTGTAACTCAATTAGAAACGATCCTGGTGTGTTTGAAAGAGTTCGACAGTCAATGACGAGAAGATTGAATGCTTGTATCCAGGCTGGAGGAAGCCTTTTCGAACATTTATTGTAGATTGAGCAACTTTACATGTACTTTTTGATAATAAAATGTCGTTACTGTCGCACATCTTGTTCGCTCTGTATCTTTGAAACAAAGGGGTTTTTCAAAAATCATCATAAGACAAAATATTCTTGGAATAGGCCAAGGAATAACCCCTTGAATTTTTGCCGCATGTTTATCTAACACCCTGTATACCTACGTGATACACATAAATATATACACAGAAATACAGAGCATAATCTCAACTACCAAAATTGGACAGCAATAACAAACGAGGTAAATATTGCAAGCATGCAATTTTAATGACAGGTGAGTATCATCAAACGAATATGAAAAACTTATACTGGCTGGTTATTCTAATAATATGCAATATGTATAGTCTGAAACATGGCCCGAAGTTGCTATTAATGACCGCACTACTTCGTTCGCTAACGTAAATGACAAGAAATAATTACACACGTCTGCACATAATGACCGGCATCTAAGGTTCCATTAGCTGAGCAAGCCGTATTATACAGGCGGTAGATTTCCAGGTTACGCGCACGACAACCACGCAAACACACACATGCGGCGTATCTGCAGCGTGGCAAAGCACAAACGGCAATTTAACGGCCCTCCTCCTCCTCGCCAACCCTTGACAAATGAATAACCGCAACGTGACACATACATAGGTCGTCAGTGGATCGGATGTGCATTTATAGTTCGCGCCGCAGATAGACCTCAGGTCTCGGCCGACGCACCCCATGACAGCATACACAGAATAAACAACGCGTGTCCGAATCAAATTCATTGGATGCGCTCATGTATTCGATAAAGCGAATTAATTCAGACAAGTCTAACCAAGGAGAGTGATTTAATTGAATACGTATTATCGTACATACCGTATGGATGTTAGTTTAGTTTAGTTTATTTTCATATTGTTTGGGCCAGTAACACTGGATACAAAATACAAATGTAAAATACAACAAACAACTTACAGTCAGTTGGGGTAACTTAGTATATTAGGGTAACTTTGCACCACTAACACTAGAAATCTTAGGAATTAAATATTTCTTAGAGAAATCTATACTACCATGTTTATCTAAGTTATAACGAATTTCAATACGCTACTGCCATCTTATGCGAAATAGTAGAAAGACTACATTGTTTGTAAACTTAAATATGGCTCTGTTTTGAAACTGCTTCGGACATGTTTCAATCACATTCATACTTCAATTAGTGCGTCAAGTAAGAAAAACATTCAAAAAGACGTAAGTGATGCAAAAGAAATTAATTTTATTGCATGCGGTTTTATGCTTCAATACATTTGTGATGAAAGTAACACTTTAAATTTGTGAATAACCGAAAATTTAATTCGTGTTGTGTATTGGAGTAAATTAGGGTAACATTGGACCGGTTGAAAGTTACCCCATGCGGCACAATGTTATCCCATTCGGTGTAATGTTATGCCGAATGACATTACCATTCTTGTCTGCGGGAAATTTGATTGCGTGGTATCCGAAAGGATGCAGGTGGTACTCAGGCTTTTGCAGAGAGGTGGTGTATAAGAGCAGGTCTTAATGTCAACTCTAGTAAAACGACTATGGTTCCGTTCACATGGAGGAGGAAGCTTAACAAACTTCTGGTCTTGTAGAGGCATGTTCGGTAAAACGGGGGCTTAAAGTCTGCAATGGTACACTGGCTGTACACAAATGTTATAGTACGGTACTAACGCCTCGCTAGTCTAGTGGCACAAAGCAAATCTATGGTATGCTATAAGTGCGCTTAGTAAAGTCCAAAGGATTGCCTGTTTGTGCATCACGGGAGCCATGTCCTCGACGCCGACGGCTGCTATGGATTGGCCACCATTCTTGGGCTTTCACCACATCAGTATCTTCAACTACATTGAACAGACAATACCACTGTCCATAAAGGCGGATAAGATCTTGCCCGTTTTCAGCTTCTCTGGAGGATACAGCGTAGATATCTCCAGCATGAAAACTACAATAGCGTACATCCACAAACCAAATTGGGGGCCGTCCCGCTGGTTTGTCGATGCCTCGAAAACGCGTAAACGCACAAGCAGCACATGTGGATGCCTGGAAGGGGCCTCCTTCACCATTTTCCAGGCCGAAATGGGCGTCAGCGAGCTGCCGTTCTTAGGTCCAGAATCGACATGTGGTAGCTCATATGTCAGTTTTTGTTGCCGGGGAAAGACAGTTGCTATGTGAGCTCTCAGCCAGATTGCGAACGTTTTTGATAGGGTACAACCTGACTGAGAGGGCTAAAATTGACATGAGGATACAATAGATCTTTCTGGCCGAGTTGCCTTCTTCGGGTTACACCCGCCCATGGTGGGGAAAGATGTTTTATTTTTACTTTTCTTATATTTTACACATCAAATCTTAGCTGCTTTCTCTACAAAGAGGTCGTTTAGTGCTTACCAAAAACTCTAATTTGTCAAAACGGGCCTCTATGTACTGCATTCGTGGACATCAATAATTGTATAATTTAGTAGGTAAAACTAAATCGGTTTTATATTCCTTAAATAGATAATTATGCTCTAAAATTACCTTTCACATTTCGTATGCTAGGATCGACATTTGTAGGTAAGTTATTTTTGATATAGTTGCAGCATTTATAACGAGATTATGCTGCTGTAGAATGTTAATATGAACATTAAAGTGTGGTCCAGAGTTACCCCAATAATAAAATATCGATTAATGTGGCCAAAAGAATGTAAATTGTAAAAGTGGTGTAAAGTTACCCAAGTCATGTAGATAACTTTAGACCATCACTTTTTTGCCTCTTAAAAATATATAAATAGACGAATTATATAAAATAACTATTGAAATATGTGTAAAATGAATTACTTTATATACTTAAAATAATTTTAAAGGTATTAGATGTGTAGTTTCTTGAAAAAACTTAAAAAACTATTATTATTGGTGCAAAGTTACCCCAAATGACTGTACTAAAACAATTATATAATATATACATTAAACTATCTACTTGGCCCCACGTTGGGCGCTCAACTTGTAAGGTTGTTGTTATCACTCGAGATTGTAGATTGAAAGTGAATTTAACTTTTTGATACACAATTACACACCTAGCGTTTGACAATACTTTATTTTTCAAACTGCATGATAACTTACCAAAGCAATTATATATATACATCAAACTATCTACTTATATAGGTGAGTTTTTTATCTTGAGACAACGGAATATCTCTAAACACTGCACAAATCAAAAAAAGATCTTAATAAGATTTGTTATTAATGTAGGGGGCTCACTGAATGGTGCCGAACTCGATCCCCACCTCACCTCCTAGAGTAGGAGGGGGGAGAACTTTGAAATCTTAAATGGAAACCCCCATTTTGTATTGCAGATTCGAATTCTACGCCATCAAGTATGTAGTTTTTGTTTGAAATTGTTTTTCGATTCGTAACAGATTGCGCTGTAATCGCAAAAAAAAACATGATCTATCTCTCTATCAGGTCTGTTTCCAGATCATCATTGATACAAATCTACGACTTTGGAACAGCTGTCAGTTACTTCTTTTTTTTCCTGAATTATCTTTTATTTACATTTAATCGGAAATTTGACAAAACTCATAAATCTAATAAAAGTTCTCAATTCTCATTGGCTGTTGAAAATAGGAAGCTATTGTATTTTTACACATCATTTGTGAGTGTGTACTTCATATGTTGTATCGAATAATTTTAGGTTACGTATTTTTTAAGCTTGACAGTTTGTGATACATATTGCAAAGAATCAGTCATGGTTATTCAAGATTCTCACAAGGGAACACCGGCGGGTGTCCCCCTCCGATTTCGATGAAACTTAACAGATCGAAAGAGTACCTTAAAATAAGAGACACGTATTTTTTTTTACCGGCGTATCCGCACGATTTTGGGGTACAGCCACCTCCAAAGTTGGACGATTTTTCAATTTTTGCAAATATATTCCTAAATTATAACAGACATTAAATTTTCTTCTTAACATAATTGCAGCATATTGCATGGCCCTAAGGATGGCGTCGTCTGTATTCGCAAAAGTTAATAACGGGGACAGGGTACCCGTACCCCCATTTTTTTTACATTTTTTCTTTTTCTTATTCATCAAAAGAAGGCCGATTTTACATAGAATACGATGATGTATAACAAGTTTAGAAAATTAATAATTGTAAAAATAGAAAAACAATAATAAAGCTTCAAAATTAATAAACTTGTCTATTGATATAAATCAAATGAACTATAACAGAAATAAGTTTTTATTCTTAACATAATTTCTAGCATAATACATGGTCTCAAGGTAGATATCTTCATAAAAAGCTAATAACGGGGGACGGGGTACCCATACCCCGCATTTTTTAATAATAAGTTATTCATTATTCATCAAAAAAGATCGCATTTACATAGAAAACAATGGTAATAAATTTGGAGGATTAATAATAAAAATAATTGTAATAATAATAATGTAGTACATTAACAACAATTATTTGTTATCGTTACTCCGCTGCTCTCCTTACTTAAATATTTCTTAATTTAGAATTGTATCTACTCGACAAGTTATGGTCAACCCTTTCTATGCCTACTAACTTATACTATATACTATACGAAACTTTTATCGGTGGTAGCAATATAAATCGTTTTATCAACTAAATGTGGACTGTGGACAAATTTTGTTAGAACTTTTTCGGATATAGTGATTCTTACGAACTACGACATAGATTTACATCAGAGAAATAATATTATTAAGTTGTAATCCCTAACCCATAATCAGTTTTCTTCCCCAAGATTTTTCGACGTATTCAAGTATTCGTGGTATAAGAGTGGATACGTTGAAGAAAGACCTGGGCCCTTTAAAAATCCTGTAGAGTTTTGTTTTAACAAAGATGCGGAGTCTACACCCTTGTGTAGTATTTGCAATAAACCAGCTGTTGTGCGGTGTTCATGGTGCAAACAAAATCTATGTTTTAAACACTTTTACACAGACTATCACTACTGTAATACTTACATAGCTTAATTACTGTATGTATATTAATCTTGTTCGCTATTGCAATACATATATACCAATAATCGCATTACAGTATGTCATGTATTTAAACATTTATAAGCATTATAATGTTTTCTAATTCTGTTCTATTGTTTCCGAATGTTATAATCGTTACAAACACATTAGTTATATTTATGCTCCATTGAATACTTACATTGTACACCTACATTGCACGAAAAACTTGAAATAAATTAAAAAATATATATGTATGTATTATTTAATCCTTCGTCCTGTGTAGCAAATTTGTTCATATATACGCACTAAAGGATTATGGTATTCTAAGAATGAATAACATTTTATTAAGGAAATATATAAAACGCAGTTACTAACTGCAGTTGATAAAACGATTTATATTGCTACCATCGATAAAAGTTTCGTATAGTATATAGTATAAGTTAGTAGGCATAGAAAGGGTTGACCATAGCTTGTCAAGTAGATACAATTCTAAATTAAGAAATATTTAAGTAAGGAGAGCAGCGGAGTAACGATAACAAATAATTGTTGTTAATGTGCTATATTATTATTATTACATTATTTTTATTATTAATCCTCCAAATTTATTACATTGTTTTCTATGTAAATGCGATCTTTTTTTGATGAATAATGAATAAACTTATTATTAAAAAATGCGGGGGTATGGGGTACCCCGTCCCCCGTTATTAGCTTTTTATGAAGATATCTACCTTGAGACCATGTACTATGCTAGAAATTATGTTAAGGATAAAAACTTTTCTGTTATAGTTCATTTGATTTATATCAATAGACAAGTTTATTAATTTTGAAGCTTTATTATTATTTTTCTATTTTTATAATTATGAATTTTCTAAACTTGTTATACATCATCGTATTCTATGTAAAATCGGCCTTCTTTTGATGAATAAGAAAAATAAAAAATATAAAAAAAATGGGGGGTACGGGGTACCCTGTCCCCCGTCATTAACTTTTTGCGAATACGGACGACGCCACCCTTAGGGCAAATGCAATATGCTGCAAGTTATGTTAAGAAGAAAATTTAATATCTGTTATAATTTAGGAAATATTTGCAAAAATTGAAAAATCGTCCAAACTTTGGAGGGGGCTGTATCCCAAAATCGTGCGGATACGGCGATAAAAAAAAATACGTGTCTCTTATTTTAAGGTACTCTTTCGATCTGTTACGTTTAATCGAAATCGGAGGGGGACACCCGCCGGTGTTCCCTTGTCAGTCAAATGTAAGTTTTTTTATAGCGCACTTCCGGTACAATAAAATAACGACTTTTCCCATGGAATTGATAAGTGATGAAAGATGTACTGGTTTTTGAGGTTATGCGTACATTACATCCATGATTCGTTAACATAAGCAATACACAAACTCAGTTAATGACGTTTACTACACATGTGTCGTATCGTTTTGCGTAAAATTACGAAAAAAATACGAGCTATACATAAATACAAAGGTGAATTCTCTTAATATTTGAATTCAAAGAAGCACTTTCTTCAGTCGTAAACAATACCAAAAATTTAATATATTCATATCACAAAACAAAACATCCGTTCTACTAGGGAGAAAATATCCGTTCAAATTTCAGTCATTTATCATGCTTTTGTGTGAAAGGAACTGCCTGCCTCGTGACGGTTAAACCATGCTCGGGCTATCGTGCGATCGACGAATAAATAAATCATACGACCGAATTAATCGGCGTTCGTGCCTGCTCTCATCTGCATTATCCGATATTCTTGCGCGTGGAATTACGCAATCCATCTCAAATCCACCTCCGTAAAATGCGCTACTGTTTGTATCTAGCTCTCTGTTTCCATGAACCATTACAGAATTTTCCCGGCATATAATATTATATATTATATGTTATAAAAATCGATAGTCTTGAAGTCGTAAATTTTGATAGTCATTTTATTACAACGCATAGGGCAATAATAAATTTTATAGCTCAACTATTAGCCGTTTCGAAGTGGTTTATTATGGGAGGTTCCTTCGAAGTACCATGTCACGAATGCGAGAATTTTTTTTTTATAATGTTATCCATCTTACCATGAAAAAAGTAAGTGACGTTTGCGGAAAAAGTGTGTGAATATTTGTGGAACATAACTGAAAATTAGTATATTAACCTTTTAGTGACATACCATTGATCCCATTTGGGATCCAGATGTTACCTCTTTGTTTAGCTGTCTAGTGACTAGAAAAAAAGAGAAAATAAAAACTAAAATCAAAAGAATATTTTCTCCATACCTTTTGAGGTGCGGCATGTATAAGGTTAAAGGACTAGTTTCATAGGTGCAATTTTATCAAACGAGTCCAAATGGAATCCAAAGGACGAATCTAGAAAAGTGGTAGGAAACAAGTTCTTTATGTTATTTCTTTCTAATTTGCACATTAACCCGTTTGTACTCATTTGAGTATAGCACAGTTAGGCATTTTAATAAGGTGGACAGCATAATTTTTTGGCGCCCAATGTGGGGCAGACATAAATAATATCGCATAATATTTCTAAAATCAAAAAACTAAAACTCTCTTAACCGTTGCATAAAAATAAATAATTACCTCTGTTTTTCAATAAAAACAACTCCTTCTCGGATTTAATTCTTACATAAATTCTAGAAGCAGAAGAAGCAACAGTTATACCTGTGTTTAAAAATCAAGATCTTGCTAACATGGAGAATTACAGATCAGTATCCTTGCTGAGTTCAATATCTAATGTCATAGAACGCGTTGCATATGATCAAATGGTGAAATTTATAGAACATCATAATCTTTTATGTTCGGAACAACACGGATTTACTAGGAAACGTTCCACGGAAATAGCACTATTTCAGAGCTTAGAAATCATAATAGAGACGCAAATAAATACGTAGCTGGCATAATTTTCGATTTAACGCGCGCTTTTGACTGTGTTGACTTGAATATATTGGCTGAAAAATTGTATTCCATGGGTTTTAGGGGCGTGCCGCTGGATTGGTTGGCATCTTTTTCGAATGGTAGGTCTATGACTGTCAAAGTAGGCAACGTGTATTCGTAGGAATATGCGTGTGACATGGGAGCAGCTCAAGGTCGGTGTTAGGCCCCCTATTATTCTTATTATTAATAAACGATCTACCGCAATACTTTAATTATGGTCACACGATTTTGTTTGCCTGCTGATGTAACGGTAATAGTAACGGCGTGAAAATTCTGCGGACCTTTCATTTATGATAAACGCGCACATTGCAAGATATGGCAGAGTGGTGCAAAACAACCGATTAATTTTAAATAAAAATAAAACTAAAATATTAAATTTTAATTAATTTAATTGATTAATTGTTTTAGTAAGTTGTCATTCAGTTGAAAAAAATATTGTCAACGTCACGTGAGTATCTGTGTATCAGAGTTAGATTTCTTTATGTCTAAGATAATTAACAAAAACAGATTTAATTTACAATTGCGAACGAGAAAAAGAACCACTTATAAGTTTGGCGCCCAACGTGGGGTCAACTAGGTAGTTTGATGTATATTATATAATCGTTTAGTAAGTGTATTTCAGTTGAAAAAATAAAGTCTTGTCAAACCTCACGTGTGTATCTCTGTATCAGAAAGTTAAATTCACTTCAACCCTTACAAGTTGAGCGCCCAACCTGGGGCCAAGTAGATAGTTTGATGTATAATAATAATAAAGTCTTCTTGTCAAACCTCACGTAGTATCTCTGTATCAGTAAGTTAGATTTCTCTGTGTCTAATGTAATTAAGACTCACACATTCAATCTACAATCTCGAGTGAGAACAACAACTCCTTACAAGTTTGGCGCCCAATGTGGGTCAATTAGGTAGTTTGATGTATATTATATAATCTAATTAATTAATTAATCTAATTAAGACTCACACATTCAATCTATAATCTCGAGTGAGAACAATAACTCTTACAAGTTTGGCGTCTAACGTGAAGCTAAATAGATAGTTTGATTGATGTATATTATATAATTGTTTACTAATTTATCAATTCAATTGAAAAAAGTAAGGTATTGTCAAACGTCACGTGAGTATCTGTGTATTAGAGTTTAGATTTCTTTCACCATCTAAATAACACTACGTTACAAATTAAAAAAAAATGAAAGTACCCACTTAAATTTTCCTGTTTATTTATTTATACAAATCGCTTAATAAGAACACCTATGTACTTTTTTTTCTATCACGTACTGTTTTTTGGGTACGGGAACTAATAATTATTGGTAAAAAACTTAAAAAATATACACGTTGCTTTATTTAATTATCAATACTTCGATTAAATTAATGACAAGAAATTAAAACTAACGACAAAACTTATTTTGTTTTGTTAATTAGTCCCAAGCCTGGTGAAATGCGAGGGGAAGGTGGCCGGCGCTTCGCAATACGTATCTATCATGAAAAACTGAAAAATCGCGAATATCTCCAAAACCTTTGGAGATAGACACAATGACACTCGTATAAAATCGAAAGAAAATTAAATTTTATATCCATTTATGTAAAAATTGCTATACCATTCAATTTAAAAAAAATCAAGTTATCCATGATTTTAGAGTTCGAAAATTACAGAGCCCTATTTAATAATTCTGTAATGTAAACGCAACAATTTTAAAATAAAAGACGTGTGCTGTTTCATGATTAAGCGAAAACTGAAAACCGCATCTTCCTAACTTTCGTATTTTCGAAGATATTTCCAAACACAGCAGACATTGTAAATGTCATTTTTTTTCGAAAAAACGTCATGTAATTCGGAAACGGTACAACTTAGCTCCAATGTATACCTAACGTATTGTTATTTAAATTTAACAAGGAATCCAAAAATACAGTAATATACAGGGTGTTCCATTTAAAATAATAAAGTATCTACTTCCGGTACAACCGGAAGTTTGCCATTACTGAAACTAATTTTAAAATGTGTAGAATATGATTCGAGCCAACATTTATTCGAAACATTTTTCCATAAAAGCAATAATAAATCGGCTATGGACCGTTGCATCTTAGGCTGGACACCCGGTATGTATATCAGGTAGAATATTTCAATCTGTCGCTACGAGCATAAAGTGACATGTAAATATGCATATGTATCTATGAGGGGATAAAATGTGAACTCTACCCCCATTGAAAATTGAAAGATTTTGTGCCAGAATCGGCATAGCCTATCTAATGCCATCAGTGTATACTTCAAGAACAAGACGTGATAGAAACAAAAAACATCCACTGCTTACATATTGTAACTAATTGAAAACCATAATAGTAATCAGTTTTTCAGGTACGAAAATCGTGTCACGCAGTGTAATTAACAAAAACACATTCAATCCACAATCGGGAGCGAGAACAACAACCCCTTACAAGTTTGGCGCCCAACGTGGGGCCTCGAAAAATATTCCTTTTCGAGGTAACATCAAAAAGATGTTGGCCCTACAGAAAACGCAAAAACTTTCATGTAATTCCTTTTAAATAAAAAGGATATTCTATCAACGTAGAATAAGAAATCAAAAATGACAGTTTAAGTCATTTAAAAAAGATGGTTAATATAAACTAGAGACCAGATTGTTGAGAATAAAATTATATTCACTTATACCTAATAGATACATATTATCTTACCGTAATTATCATGTGCTCATATACTTATGCATGCGTATTTAATAAGAATTAAATAATAAGTAAGTACGGTTTATCCACTTATGTAAATTATCAATACGAATAGAAATTATGTTCTCGGGCGCTGTATATGACTCTATTCCATTCTATTCGCCGACATGAATCTATTACAACTGCCTCTGAAGAGTGAAGAAACCACCGCCCACAGTTATGTATGTCCGTCCGGCATACTAATAATTCATTCGAGCACGAACTTCAAAATAGACCCATTATACGCTATAATATATAAATTGCGACCGCAACAACGCTGGACGTTCCACTTTATGAGTTTGAGGATCAACCTTAATCATATTTAGACGTTTATAATAATGTGACTTGCATTCGTAATCTTAATAAGGCGTTATATTAGAGAGTGTACGCACGGTGTATATATAAGTGATCTTGAAAGCCGTTCGATTTTATTATTTTTAATGTCGAGAAGATTCATTACATGCTTCGATAATTAACGAACTCCATTCACCGGCGATCGATAATGGACTCGGTAATATCAGGGATTATGAGGCTTTATATAGTGTAATAGGTTGTTTACAAGTATAATTATCTGCTTATTACGAGCGATTGCTTTGATAAATAGAATAAGTAAAATTACTGGAATATTATACAGAGGACGACAATTATAGAAGATTAATACGTTTTATAATGGATACCTATATACATTTTAGATATTACTTTGTCTACTGCAATTCTGACCGATCATTAAAAATTGATGGTGTATTGTTTTCAGTATTCTAAAATTAGTAATTATGCAAATCATAAACTAGCGCACAGCAACAAGTATGAGCAATATTTAAATATAAGATAAAATATTGCAATGTAGGCAGATAATGTCTTTAATATTATGTTTATTTTGAAAATGATTTATAAAGTGTTTTGCTAAAGTGCTACTAGATATGCCAAGCAATAAACAGTTTAAGGAGTTAAGTACAGCTCCTACCAAGAAAAAGTTAACGACCTACGCGAAAATGTATGTGGCGTGCGCATTTAGGATGGACTATAGCTTTTACTAGACTGCGGCTTATTGCTGTAAACAGATGTTATGTATGATTCATTGTGTATTTATCCGACACAGGATTTCTTGTTTTTATAATTTAGTTTTTGTTATTAAGATATAAACAAGCAGGCGTTGAAATAATATTTTTATGTACACAGAGATTCAAAATGATTGTCAATTCCGCTCCTATAGATAGTAACAGGGTGTAGGTATATGCCGCGTGTTTGTAATGAAGGTTTGAACTAAGTCAGTGTTGGAACTTAAGAAAGTAAACGGATCTGTTATAAATAAGGAAAAACGTAACCTATATTTGAACTCGCATTATATAAACGATGGATTGGTGTTTCTGCTTGTAAAAATGAAATGTAATTAATTTAACTTTACTAAATTATGATTTTACAATTCAGTACTAACTGGTGTTTAACTAAATTTATTTATTACTTTAAATTATAACATACAATTAGTTATAATTATTAAGTGACAAAACTGCATCTCTCAGTTCTTCTATGGTATGCATGCGGTTCTATAGACCTATTTTTTAGATAGCCGAACATGAAGTATCTAATGGGGTTGATCAGGCGATCTGGTGGCCATCTTTGTGCTCTAACGAACCTGTCAGCAAAAACTGTTGAAGATATTGGCAGGTTTGTCGAGCAGTATGTGCTGGAGCATTATCGTGCTGAAAATAACCTGCTTCAAGCTCATTTCTTGTAACTCTGCAATAAACAATTCCAACATCTGTTGGTAACGTTGGGCTGTTACAGTTTCCTCGAGAAAAATTGGCCTATTATTCGTTGCCTGGACATAGCTAACCAAACTCCAACTTTTACGGGATGCAATTGCGTTTCTCGAAATTCGTGTGGATTTTCTGCAAACCAGATACAATAGTTTTGTAAATTGATATAGTCTGTTAGATAAAACCAGGCTTCATTCCGAGAAAAATGATTTGTTTAGCAAGTCATCGTCCCTTAAATTGTTATTAAACCAATGACAATATCCAATCGCCTATCGTGATCTAATGGTAATAATTCCTGTACCGTAGAAACTTTATAGGGATGAAAATGTAACTTTCTTTTGACAGCAGATTGCGCTGAAGTGCAATGATAAGCCTATAAAATTATACAAATGTATAAATATTTACATTAATGTAATTAAAACTATTTCACTTAATGTTAATATTGATTTTTCCCTGTTTGTTGAGCTATTACCACAGATAAATTTATTATTATTATTTTCTTACAACATTCAGAAATACTATTGTTGGTGATACTAGATGTAAATATAAACGATTTGAAAAAAATTATAAGATAAATAATCGAAAGATACTACAACACGCACGCCAATGTCGCTAAATGTCAAGAAAATTCATTTAATGGATGAAATTTGTATGTAGCTAACTTCGCTCATTAAATTGGTAATAAGTATAGATAATTTTTTTCCGGAAAACAGTGTTTTTCTTACGACAATAATTTTGAATCACATGGTATTCCTTGGTAAAATAGATTTTCTGTTTCTGAATGTTCTTATTGATTTATTAGAATACCTTATTTCGAATATATACGGCCAATATGGAATATAGTGGATAAACAAGTTTCTTTCATTCATTTTCATAATTTTTAATTGTAATATTTAGCAATAAGTGAATTTGAATATAAATAGAATATATAGTTTTCAATAGTAAAAGCAAGGACATACTTTGCTAGTAACGTATCATACATATACACATGTGATACTGTAATAATAAAATGTTCTCACTATAAATTTATTTTATTGTTTTATCTAATTATAACTTTTGCACAAATTCATTTCTTCAATCTTGAAACATCCAATGTCTCCAGTCCCCATTATTTTCGATTACTTCCTAGAAGTTTCTCATAGTTTATCTGCATTTTCTGGAATGAAGTCTTTATATATGTATAAATATATATTCTGCTTTAATGCAGCTCAAACATTTTCAATAGGACTTAAGTCCGGACTATTTAGAGGCCAGGTCAATACTTGTTAAATAAATGTTTGCGGAACGTATCCATTTTTGCACAATTTGCGATTTCTGCACGGGACAGTTATCGTGCTAGAACACAAAATTGTTCCCATATGTACCGATGGCATCATCAGATTTATAAGGATGCCTTGATTTCTGCAACACCTACTGCTTTCATTTCAACTATTCAGTGTTCTAATTTTTTTACTATTAAAAATATAAGAGAGACCTAATATTAGTGTCGAGATATACAATCGCAGACAAGAGTTAATTCCAATTTATTTTTCAGTATTATGTTGTAAAAAAGCAATGAAAAGCTTTATTTAGGAAGTATTGAGAGATAATAAAAAAAAATTAAAGTTTAATTGAAATGTTTTATTAATGTTATTATGAAAGAATATGCGTATGACATTTGTCCGTAACTGTACTTCGTTATGTGAGGTTTCAATGAAAAATATGTTTATACATATGTTATAAGAGGCGAATATCACATAAACAAACAAATGCTTCCTTTTGTGGTTTTTGCCGCAAACTTGTTGCGCCTTAAACTGAATGGATACACTTATTTGAAAACTAATAATAATAAATCAAGGTCGTCAAAACAACTTTCATAGACAATTTACCAAATGAATAACGGACATAAGATATGAATTTATCAAATACGAGTCAACATTACGTATGTGGGCTACTCTTCGGCTGGCATGAATAAAATTACCTGGAATAAACACAGTTCAACCTGAGAATATATAATCAAACAATCGTGATTCAGACTGTTAACCTTTTTGTGAGAGGAGCTGTACATGCGTTATATTCAAACCCAATATATCTAGAATCCAGACATGTAAAGTTGTTTTTATGTGGTTTGTTATTTGTTCGATATAGCAGTCGAGTGTTTTAGTTTTTGTATATAGATTACAATAAAGAACACATTTTTAAACAAACGGTGTTGTTATTATCGATTTTAGTAAAACTGTGAATAATCGATTTTCAGTCAAAACCGATTATGGTAACTAATGTAATGTTCATTAAATAATATATACTTTTACACACAAATCCCTGAAAATATAGGACCCCATACCTATAAATAATTATACATGATATTTATTTTTTGTCAAGTGTTACAGTACTTTAATATTATATACCGTAGAATTTTTTTTCGTCCTTGAATAATGTACAAAATTTCTAAGTTTACTTAGAAATATTCATCCTAATACCATCGTAAAAATTATAATGTTTGCTATAATGACACAATATAATTTTGTAATATTAGCTACAAACTAGTTGCCCCTAATATTTTTAATGTTTCTTATGGATACAGTGGTAAGCAGTAGAATCAAAAGTTATTTTTAATTCTTTTGCATTACCATTGTAAAGATACTAAAGATACTTACTTGTACCAATACAAACCAAATAGTAATGTTACAAGTTGTCCATTTAAAGTTATATCGGTATTATAACCATTACTCTTTCTTCTTTCTTAGTTTAAAATAACATTTAAGCATTAAAATTACCATTATTGTAATATTGCAACGAAAATAACGAGTAACAAAGTCGCCCACGATTATTGCTGAAACTTACCGAAATACTATCTGTCTTTGATCGCTTGCTCTTCCTTTCTTTACACGTTTTAATATTTTTATATCTCTCCAAAGTTTGGACGACGCTTTTGTTAGTTACACCAAGACGTTTTGCGATATTCTCAGCGGAATACCCGTCTTCATCCAACACGCATATCACAGCACTTCTCTGCTCCACCGTAAATAGTTTATAATTCACCACCATATTGGCACACTTCAAATAATACGCATATATATAAAAAAATTAACTATATTTTTAAGAATTATGACAAAATAAACACCATCAATCATAAGGGTAGCGGCCCATATTGTTTGGTAGTTGTGACAATAATGAAGAACCAAATTTAAAATTTATCTACAGTGTAATTTATATATACATATAGGGTTGGGTTCAAAGGTTCACTTATGATGATTAAGTTACACTCATATAGGCGTAAACCGAAATCACATTTAGGTGTATTTAAATACTTAAAATTGGGGAAATAATACGATTTTATTTGCTCTAGTCTAATGTATTATAATCACTGATGGGTTCTCGAAACAAATGAGAAGTCCCGAGTATTTAAATATTCTTAATTATCAGACCTACTAGGATTTAGTTCAAACAAATCATTTGTTTTGTAATGACGTATATTAACTATAACATAGAGAATTACTACATTCAAAATTTGCTTTCTCAATGGGGAAAATAAGAATTTTTATATTAGGATGATTTTATGAATAAGAACGATAATGTTACCTGTCAACTAGGATTGCGTTGTTTTAAAAAAAAACCTTGTAAAATAGTGAAAAAAAAAGCATAGATGTTAAAACATTGTATTTTTTATTATTGTTTTATTTTTACAACACTGTTTTGAGGTATTCACATTGAAGTCCAAATTGAGGTGATAATAATAAGGTAAAAGCTAACCAGTGGTTTATTTCTCAATTCTAAAACCTTTTATTTCGGCTTACCGGTTTCGGTATATTACCATCTTCATAGCCAATGTGATATTCATAAAACTAAATGATTAAAATACAAGAAACACATTAAGCAAAAAAATTAAAATACTTTTAATAATAATATTAAATGCGTAACTAAAATAAGGATTTAGAATTGAGAAAATAAACCACTGGGTTATTTTTTACCTTATTGTTTTAAGGGATTTTGGTTCTGACAATTGGAAAAAATACAGTAAGTAGTTACCGAAATAACGTAATCATCACCTATTCTATGTTAGGGTGACACCGTCCTGATAAAAAATTACAACGACTAACCAGCAAGTAGTTGCTTATCCCAGATAAGTTAACCCTTTCAGCCCTGATTTTTTTCTTTGAGCAAAAAAAAAAATATGGGGCCACACTATCGGTTATTGAAGTTAGGACAACTGGTATAATTTTAAAAAATCCATTTTTTTTAATATTTAATATTTTTATATTATTGTAGAAATTTCTACTATAAACATATACACAACAAAGTATTTAACTATTAAAAAGAAAATTCAAATTTAACCCAATAGCAGGGAATAATTGATATTGTACTTGTTGTGAATTATTCTATTAGTAAACTAGTTACGATAAGGTTGTTCAATTGTGGTGTTTGTGAAAATAGTATTAAAAAAAAACCAATAAGTGTAGAAAACAAATCGGCAATTGTCACATGACTTGAGAAAGGACATTCTGTGGGTGTCATAGTAGAAAAATTAGAAGTGACAAAATCAACAGTCCATTACATTATTCGTCGCTATCGAGATACCGGAATATTCGAAGACCGGAATCGCCCAGGTCTGTCACGACCTTCGTAAAAATTGACGGCATTATGCGCAAAGAAAATTATAGACGCATATTGGATTAACACGCTGTAATGTCAGGATGCGGTTGATTGGGGAGAACTTCGTGTTTGCGCATAATAACGACCCCAAATACACAGCACGCATCTGCAAAGATTATCTCACGTCTGAAGTAGAGGATAAAGTTTTGGAAATTATGCCTTGGTCTTCACAGAGTTCGGATTTGAATCCCTTCGAATTACTGTGGGATGAGCTGCACAGACGAGTAAGGAAAGTGTGCCCAACTTCGAAAGAACACCTGTAGTGACTTCTCCAAGCTGAATGGAACAATATTTCCTAGGAAACTCTGACAAAATTAACAGAGCGCATGCCACGAATGGTCCGTGCTGTATTGAACAGCTTACTTTTCAACGGAGAAAAATTGTTATAAATTTAGATCATTTTCTGGTCTGCTTTAAAATGGACATAAACGAAAATACAATCCCAGATATTTACCGCTTTTAAGAGCTCTAATTGTAGCAGTTGTTTCCAATTAATTATCAATTAATACCCAAGCTTATTATAATGCATTATTCACAACAGCACGGTATCATGATATCAGTGTGGGCATTATATGCCCGCAATTTATGCGCTATAATTAATTAGGTCACATGAACTGAACCGACTCCAGTACGTTGGCCAATTACAATAATTATTGGCAGTGTAATTTGCATATCCGTCTTTAATTATACGATACATATGAACACGAAATTTCAATTCATTCGTGCTGAAAGGCACTAAATCATATTACGTGTATCTACTCTTTTGCATATTAATGTATTATAATGTTGGATTATTTGGAAATTGTATTAACGCTGAAAAAAAAAGTACTCGCTTTTTTTCATATATAGAAACATTTAAATATTTTGCTTAAAAATAAACAACAGTGACTTTCATAGTAACGCCCAAGAAATATATTTAACGATAAATGGAAGCTAATGATTTGTGGTGAGAGTATTGATGGTCGAGTCGTTTAAGGAAGTTTGTTTTCTTCCATATACATCTAACTAGTGATGGGCGGATAGAAATAAGATATCATCTGATACCGCTAAACAGATCCTTAGTCGATATAGTAAAAAAGAGATTGGAATATAAATACTCCACTAAAGTTCATTCACTCAGTTCCTACAAAATGAACTCGGTTTATTTTATGATAGATAGATTTTTCAGCATTCTCTAGATTATTAGGATCAATATTATTGGAAAATAAGAAAACGCCAATTATGATGTGGTGGTAAAAAATAATTGCGGCCAAGTACTTAAGATGTATTTTCTTTAGGTCATGTTATTTACATTTTATTGATCTGTTGCATAACGGTTATCAAAAATATACAAAATCTGCTAAGTACGGTACTGTTATTTTTATTACGTCTCATCAATGAATTTAATAACTACATATGTAGTATAGTTTTCCATCTTTATTAGCTTCTGGGTAGATATAAGTATTGCCTTTTGGCTTTTTTTATTTTTGAATTGTCAGTATAAATATGGACCAGAGTTAGAAACATGCATATCCAATATAATCGTGGTCATAATTGGTTCTAAAGAACCAATTAAGTAAAATAGAAAAGCACTACGCCAACAAACAAATATAGAATTTCTATCCCGAAAAAAGCACGTATTCCAGAAGAAAAAAATTACTGCAGAAACCCAGATTTTCTAGTAGGAGATACAAAAAAGAAATTAGATTTATGGGCAAGACACTTTAATGAATTGTAAAAATAAGTAGAAGAACCCACACAACAAGAAATATTTGAATTTATAGAAGAGATAAAATGGAATAAAAGTGCATCGGGAGAAAATTGAATTACTGTAGAAGTATTAAAACAAGGAGGACAGAAATTGCAACAGAAACTAAGTGTACAGAAAGAAAAAATAATGAAGATTGGAGTAGCGCACCTATTTACCCAATTTACAAGAAAGGTGATAAGATATGATGCAAAAATTACGAAGTAATTGTAGACACTTTTAGACATTGTATACAAAATAGTTGCGAGGTTGATACGGAAAAGACGAAGAGGTGGGTGAGTATCAAACAGGTTTCAGACGTGGGAGATCGACAGTGAATCAAGTCTTAAAGCAGAATTAGAGCTCACGAAACGATATATCATAAAAGGGGTTGTGCTGTATGCCAGTGAAATAAATATGGGTACGGATGAAAAATTAGAAATTTAGGAAAGAAAATGTTTGAGGAAAATACTAAATAAAAACTCGAATCATGCACGAGAGAATTCAGTTTTGCCTAAATATTATCGAAAAATTTGCACAAAACGAAGACTTTATAATAAATATTCTATTCACAGGGGAGTCAACATTTCCTTTGCATGGTGCACATAATCCTGTGCAAGTGCGATATTGGTCACGTACTAATCGACATGTTACGTATACCGCCCATACACAATACCCTCAAAAGTTAAATGTGTGGGTTGGTATACTGGGAAATAATATCATTGGTCCCTTTTTTATAAACGGGGCGTTAAACAGACAAAAATACCTTGAGTTGTTGGAAAACAATGTTATTCCCTCTTTGCGCAGAATACCAAATGTTGAATTAGAAAATGTATGCTTTTAGGTTAAGTATAATGGCACGACAATATCTTAGAGCCGCTTTCGGTGATCGAATCATTTCGAAACAAGGAACAATTAGTTGGCCAGCTAGATCACTTGAATTATCCCCGAATGATTTTTTCCTTGGGGCTATGTAAAATCAAAAATTTACTCATTTGAAGAGAAACGGGTCAACAATTTAAAGGAATTACAATTAAAAATTACTAATTGTTTAGAATCAATTACACCAGACGTACTGGCAATGTTAGGCGGGATTTCTATAATTGAGTAGCTCTTTGTTTGGAAATAGGAGGAGGCCGATTCGAGTATTTAAAGTTAAATTAGTTCTTTGAATTATTACTTTTATGTATTTCTTTTGGCTAATTCTGAATATTTTTTAAGTTTCGTTTTAATCAGGAGATATTTACGTTATTTTATAATGCAGGAGACACCTTTAGTTTTATTTATTTTTTGGCATTATTTTAAAGATATTTAATATTTTTATCTAAATTTTCGTTTTATTAAAAGCATACTATTTACGTTGTATTTTATTTACTTTTATGGCATGAAATAGGGACAAATAACAATAAAATTGAAGAATTCATATGTCAAATGCTTTGCGTTGTATGTGAATAAGTTCACCGCACTTTCTCGCTAGCCAGGGTGTTGTAGTATGCGACTACGCTAGCCATGCTGCTACCCATATTCCCCGTTCCGTAAATTAACGTAGCAGTGTGCGCATTACTGTATAAGAATAACAGAAGGTCAATGGAGAAAACGCACAAACAGAGAGGTAATGGATCTGTGAAAAAAAGCGAAAATAACGCAAAACATACGAACACAAAGAATCAGAAGGTTAGGGCGTCCCCACTGAGAAAAATGCTAAACGTAATATCAATAAGTTACATTCATTGAGTGGATTTTCATCGACAGCAGGAAATGTGTCATTGTTATGATAAAATATTGTTTAAAACCTTTGATTAAGTAATAACAAGGTTAATTAGTGAAAATAAATTAGTTTTCATTATTATAAGAAATCATTCTACGTTATAAGTGCATGGATATTTGTTATGGTAACTATATTCTCAATAAATAATGTTGTTAATAATAGGAATATATACTGTTATTTTTACGTACAATTTTCGTAAAATTTTTCACGATATAAGTACAATAAAGTATTAAATGATACTTTCTTCGTTAGTTCAATGGTTTGCAAATTATTGTAAGAATGAACAGATAGCAGTAAACCAAATAAAGTTGTTAAAACAAAACTGGTGTCCGTTACAACAATAACATATTTTTTTGAGCCGATCAATTATTTTGGTTTCATGATCATACAATGAATGATCTATTACTTAATAAATTTCGTCGTCATTTAATAAAATATTTTTCATTGATTTGATAAATTCGTTTTTTGGACCAATTTTAACGCATTATTTTATTATGTAAACAGTGATTTCTTTCATTGTTCCAGGACCCATTTTTGGTTCGGCACCGAATGCTCGAATAAAGAGGTGTTAAAAAAGTATTTTATGAAGGGGAAGGTGCAAGAAGGAAAAGAGGAAGACCAAAGAAAAAGTGAATTGAGTAAGTGAAAGCAGACATAAAGGCGCTAGGCAGAAGAAGAAGAAATAGCAAAAAATAGAAACGAATAGTGATAGAAGAAAATAGAAAATAGAAACCTCCTATTTCATCCATTACTAATTGTAAGACATTTATTTTCAAAGTCAAAGTATTATTTGTGGATTTTAGAATAAGCAAAAACATTAATAAAGAAATGCGTATCTTAGCTTAAGCTATTGACAATGACTGTCAAATCTGGAGGTCATTTCAGCTTTCATGCTTATCTAGCTAGATCCTTTGTAATCGGATATCAGGAGGGTTATAATGATGATGCAAAAAGCCGTCCATTCGTTCAAAAACCGTATACACGTAACAGAATCATTTTTCAATTGCACCCGGCTCACTAGGTCAAATATTACAACGTTGCAACCACGTAATAAAGCAATCTGGAGAATTTCCGGAAGCATATCGAAGGGTGGTGTGACGGTACCCATCTGCCGAACGGAAGCCAACGTGCTTGATGATCCGTGCCACGCTGGATTGGTTATAGGGGAGGGGTTGCGGGACGGCAATCGTGATGCGCGCTACGCCAGAAGGAGACCGCCGAACGGAAGACAGAGAACGCTACGGCGGCGTCCGTTGTGAACTGGAAGTAGTAAAGAGAGCGGGGTTTGGAGGAGAGTGGTAGAGGGCAGGTTTGAAAAGGAGAATTGGGCAAATCAATACTGTGGTCTGTACGCCACGCTCGTGGCCAACAATGCTGACGGTGTGCGACTGCGGGGGCGGTTACAGGGGTCGAGGGGTCGCCAATAAAACACAGCGGCGGGTTATGGGAAATTGGCAGGAGTGCAAATTGGTAATAAACAGGTTTTTTTGACTGTCGGTGGAAATATAAAGGTGATATATATGCTTTGTAAAATTGTAATACTTTTTCTTTCATCTTTTTTTTGACGTGGGAAGCTCAGCATGCGTGATGGATGTTGCTTTAAAAGAATCAAATTTATACAGTGAGGTCGTAAATGGTCCCCCCCCCTGATAACTTTTGAATGGTATGAGATAGAGCAATGAAACAAAAACCAAGTGAAATTAGAGATAATTTGTGATTTTTTGCCTATAGAGATACGCACATGGCTTCTGATGTAAAATAGAGGGCGTAGCTATCTTTAAAATTTTAAATAGGAAGTAATTTCATTTAGAAGCTCATTTGGAAGATATTTCTATTACTTTTATGGCAATGCAAAACAGTTTTACGATTTTCGAAATTTTACCAACTTATCCAAGATTAATAATTGGAGTTCTTACGTTACTTTTTCTATAGCCCTCGCTTTTGGAGATGATATCAGACATCTTTTCATCTTTTGAAGTGGAAATCACAGATCGGATAAGCTGGAATAAATCCAACCACAGACAACCACTTCGGAGAATTGATCTGGTTTACAGACGGCTCAAAAATCGAAAACGGGAATGGAATCTCCAAGGGGGTGAGAAACACAAAGATCACCTCATGGGGTAGTAACTTAAATCTGGTCAAAAGTCCCAGCGGTGTCAGACAAGGAAAGCAAATGTTGCAAATGTTTAGTAATATTTGTGTAATAACTATATGTGTATTGGCATCACAGAATAAATTATTTTGTGGTTGGTATACATTATTACTGAGGGAGATAGTTGGAGAGGATAGTTCGTCCGTGGCTATGGCGGTTATGGCCAGTTGTTTTTAATCTATTCTGTTTTAGAGTGCGTACCAGATTTCCGTAGTTATTATTTTTGTTATTTCTTTATTTTAAATTCGTTTATTGGTAATCGTGTTAAGTTTTGAGTGTTTTACTGTTATTTCATTATTTACTTTTATCTGCAGTGTTTTTTTTTGTTCTTATTACATCAAACATATGTCAACATACTTCTTATAACAGCAACTTTTAAATATATGTAGGTATTAACAGAAACTTAATGGAAGTTTTATTTTTTGCACGTTTATTTAATATTTACTTATTCTCGCTGATCAAACCAACACGGGTCAATACAATACATTTGTGAGTTATTATACAGGTCATTAGCAACAAAGTAAATAAAATACACAAAAATATAAGTAGAATCATACAACTTAAGTAATAATATTCACATGGAAATAATTTAGATAAAGAACATTATGCATCTAAGTGAATATTATTACTTAAGTTGTATGCATATACATATACCCTACTTTTCTTGATATATAAAATAAAACCGATTTAAATTAAATAAAAGCGGTAATTTTGTAAACAGTACCCGCAAAGCTCATTAGATCGCGTGAATGCACGCGAACGTTTCTATATACATAAGATTCGGCTCTATACTAACTTCTCTATGGATCACCCTTCCACTAGAAAAATATGTCACGGTTTTTCAAGCAGAGCAATACACGCAATACTGCATTATGCAACTGAAATTAATCAGAGGGCTTATGAAAATAAGCAGATAAAGCAATAAAGTTATGTTGCTGTGAGTGCTCGGACATTCAGCAATCGAAGGAAAACGAAAAAGCTGATGAGTTAGAGAGAAAGGCGCCATCTGCTTCATATACACGCCTAACACTAGCAGGTATGAAGTTGGGTCAAACAGGAATAAAAAGAACACTGAAATAATACAACCAGCCAATCTCATGGTAAGGCCCATCAAAAAAGAAGGCTAAAGAACTAGTGCAGCTCAGTAGGGGAGGGTTGGACAAAACAGAGTAGTCTGATAAAACAGCATACTGCATTTTTCTCGTTTGGTGTATGTTGCCATCTACCGAGCAACACACTAACTTCTTTGTTAGCTTCTTACCGCCTTTCGAACAATAGTAGCAACCAGGGTTGCGCATGCGTGTGTACTCTGGATTTAAAAAAGCTATTGTTAGTGTGTTGTGCTGTAATTTTTGGCTCCGACATTCGTGATTATACCTGGAAGACAATCATTTGATGATTTCAAAGCAAGTATTATATAAATTAAATCCCATTTTCTGTACACAATGATATCTGTTTCAAACTAAATATGTCGTTATTTTCCTGTCGAAGTGAATATCTTTATAAAATGACGTAGTGTGATAAAACAGGGTACTTCTAAGTTAGACAGAACAGGGTGGTACCCCGTTGTATCCAAAGGACTTAAAATTGCGATTCAACTTTCTGCTTTATTTTCATATACATAGGCCTAATTCAAGAATATATTATTACTGTTAGTATTATTCCATTATTATGGTGTTTCAACAAGGTTTCCTCTTGTTCTTAGGAACCATTATGGCACCCTATAGAAGGAAAGGCTTCTTCAGAATTTCCAAATTTAGTTTCCGAGTTACAGAAGAGGACAGGTTCTGATCCCTGCACGTTACGATTTGCCCAATCGAATGACCCTGCATCTTCCACTTCAGCTTTCCAAGTCTCTCCAAAAGACATAAAAGCAGTCCCCAGAGGGGAAAGAAGAGAAAGAGCCAACGGAAGAAGAAAAGGAAAAACGGCCATACTAACAAGTTCTCCTTACAAGGAAGAACTGATTTCATCTTGTCAAAAAGGAAAGACTGTCAAGCGAAAGCATCCTACGGGATCTAGCTCTAGACGCAATTCTGCTGTTTCTGCAGATAGAAATGAGGAGAAGAAAAAGAAATCGAAGAAAGCTGTTGCAGCACAGGTCTGTGAGTCTTCGTCAGAAGATGAAGATAGTAACACAGCTTGCATTTACTGCAATGAGCTTTTTTCAAATTCAAAATTTGAGGAAGGTTGGATAAAGTGCTTTAGATGTAATGGATGGGCTCATGAAGAGTGAGCTGGTATGGACGATGTGGACAATGAACCATATACATGTGATTTTTGTGAATAGTTTGTTTCTAAAATCTTTACAATAGATCTGTTTCAAAATATACTACTCTGTTTTATCAAACTGGTTTGATAAAACGGGGTATTTAACATAAATCAAATAAAAACCAATTATCTCCGGTTCTATTCGTTAAAAATATGTTTCCTTATTGTCGGTTTCAAGCAAAAAGACGAGACACTGGTTCCTTAAAAAGTTGACATATAATTATGTTCAGTTCGTGCGAAATGAATATTTATTTGTTAAGTACCTTATTTTGTCCAACCCTCCCCTATCTACTGCCTGTGCTAGCCGATCACCACTTCTCGTTGTTCGAAGCGCTGTGACTACTGCGCGTTATGTTGATGATGTCCTACAAACCACTTTTTACAACAAAAAAAAAATTGATCGTGATGCTGGATCAACGTTCTTAAAAAATAATCTTCGTTATTTTTTTTTCTCTCAGAACATGCATTTCATAAACAAAAAAAAAAACCTGTGCGCCCTACTTTTGTACTAAGTAAGAAAAAAATGGTAAAATAAAAAAAAAATATTACAAAACATCGAAGACTTTCAAGTAAATAAAGAATAGAGGATGTAAAGCACAACACTACATTTGGCGCCCAACGAGGGACAATACAACAGTAGATTTATTTGGACAATCTTAAATGCCTATAGGTATTTACGAGAAAATATAAATATCGTATGCCTTTTAATAATAATTAATAATTTTTGGATCATGAGATGGGGGAAATAGGAATGCTTCAAGATAGAAGTAAGTATACTTTTAACATAGTTTTAAAAAAAGTTTTGAAATAATTACTTTAGTGCGGCGATTTTAGGTTAAGAATGTGGATACACATCTCACTAAATTCTATGTATGTTGCAATTATATCTAGTTAGAGATATAAGACAGAATTCGAATATAATAAGCAGTTAAAGAGAATATTATAAATATTACAACCGCCTTTGCGTGACGCCACTGGAGTTAAAGTTTGAATATGCGGAAATACACGAATAGAATGGGAAATGGAACAGCGAGAGAGACCAGTAGGAGGAGGAGGAGGGAGAGAGAGGCTGGGATTCCATTAAATTACGTCGGGTTGTGCGACAAGGGTGCCGGCGAACTCATCAGCCGTCGCTTTATGAACTGGGCGCTTCTACCACTAGCGTCGGCTGATGCGAAAGTGCGCGCGCACATTCCCCAAAACCACCACCACTTCCACCACTATCGCTAACTACGTACAACCAACCGCCCACGCCTGCCGTTTCCGCGGACGCGCCGACCGCCGCAGGCGAAGGAAGAGGAATTAATTGCGCGAAGCGCGGTGACAAACCGGAGCGTTGCGGACGAGTTAAATTTAAAACGATATAAAAGACGAGAATTTTCGGAGTCGCGGTCGTAATTCCGGTCCGAATTCCGTTTTCAGCGAGTTTCACGGTATCCCGACGAGTAATCGCGTAATCTGACGTAAAATGTATTTTTCCCGGAGATAAAAGTTCTCTGAATAATTTAACTTAAAAATTAATTATAACTTTATGGACTATTAGGAGGTGTGTACGCTATGTATAGCCGCATCAGCGATGTCGGGCATATTAATCTGATGAAGCGGATTCATTCGATTAACGTTTTAATTAGACGGGAAACGCCGTATTTATGTAATTTACGGAGCGCATTAAGAACTAATTGATGGAATTAGCTGATTTAGTAGATGATGAGTATGTATATGTACGCGTACCTAACTGGGATAAATCTAGCCGTAGAAATAGAAAATACAGCGAATGACACGTATTTATTTGAGTATACAATGAAGCAACACACTTACGGGAAGGTTTTTTTATACTAACGAAGTTCTACTTCTTCCAAAAATATTAACTTAAATGAATATGATGACTAGAGACCGGATTATATGCAAAGAAAAACTGAAATATATGCACATATATATGCATCGATTTTTGAGAAAATATGCATAAACCTGGGACATATATGCAAAAAAATTGCTATAATATGCAAAAATTTTTACATAAAATAAATAAGAGCAGAAATTTAAACATTAACTTTATTGCACAAAATCTTTTCACAACATATTTCTAAAAACAATTTATAATTAAATGTTTTTCAAAATTGTGTAAAAGAAAGTTTTGTATTCTATCAGAATACATATGTTTCGAAATAGAAAAGCTCCTTTCAACATCCACAGATGTAATTGGTGCATTTTTTAACTTTGCAATAAGTATATTCTAAACTAAAATTAAAGTCGAAATTGTTTACTGTTTCATCTTCCAAAATTTTCTTAACTTTTTTCAATTTCAAATACCCCGCATTTTTATTTATCGCTATTTTAAATTTATCGTATATAGAATTACCTATTGTACTCTTAACCTTCTTACATAGCATATCAAATTCGTCTACTATTTCGACTGATTCCGAGAGCGACATCCCTTGCGTTTCTAGTTTACGAATGGAACTCGAAACAAAGCTATAATTTAATTAATTAAAGCTTAATACATATATAAAAGGTTTCGTAGCAATTCTGTTGATGTTACTATCTTTTTACAATTTTCTAGAGCAATGCAGTCAGCAGTGATTTCAATAATTACATTTTTTATTCCCTCAAAATTATCGGCGAAAAAAATTGCAGCCTCTAACCATGTACCCCATCTCGTAATAATCGGTTCAGGAGGCAACTTAACACCGGGAAGTCGCTCCTTATAAAATTGGATTCGTAAAGGTGCTTTTAAAAATACTTTTTTGACATTGCTAATTAAATCATTAATCAAAGGGAATTGATTCCTGATGTTTTCGGCTACACGATTGAACCCAAGAGCTAAACAAGTGGTATGAATAATGTTACTATAAAAAAATTTTAAATTTTGCGCGACTTTTATCATGTATGGTGCAGCGTCGGACAACATTAGTAAATTTTTTTCACAAGGTATACTTCCAGGTAAAAAGAAATTTGATAAACCTTCTTGAACGAATTGGGCAATTGTCACATTATTTGTTTTTTGAAGTTCTTTACAATAAATTAAATATGATTTACCTACAATATCTTCATGAAGAATTCCTATTAACAAATGGGCAATATAACGGCCACACTTATCCGTACTTTCATCTACCATGATATAAATAAAATTATTCCCTACCAATTGTTGAATTTCTGTTATTGTTTGCTAGTAACAAGATGTGACATAATTTTTTCGTAAGGTACTTTTAGGTCAGGTATATTATGTTTGCAATATTTTTGCAGAAATGATTTCAAATTAACATTGTTTAATCTTGCTAATAGTATGTTAGACGAAATTAATGCGTTACACAGATCCGTATTATATTCTTCTTGTTCTGAGTTTCGTGAAGTTGATGCTACACATTGACGTATAGATTGCTGCACACATGCGGATCGCTTTAGTTTTTCACATTTTCCAATACGTGATGGAGTTTTAGCGTGTTGATCAATCAAGTATTTTCTCTCAGAAAACATCTACAACAACAATTGTCATTTTATATCAAAAGTTAAAGAATTTAAAAACAATTGTAAAGCTTTTAGTAAAATTAAACTTACCAGTTTACTGCAAGCTCGACAAAATATTTTGTCGCCATCCTTTACCAGTTCAGGATATGGCTTAAATCATAAAGAAATGTTGTTCGCTATACTCATTGTATGTACGCATAGTATTTAAAAACGTAACACAATTACATGCTGTTTCGTTTAAAGGTATTCAATGAATGAATAGTTTATTTGGGAATTAATAATAATAAAACGTATTTACCATATCCCTTCTGCTAGGCGAAATTAAACACGTGCAGTTCTTGGAAAAAAAGTATTAGAGAAACCAATGTAAAAGATTTATCGTTTTGAGAATTGTCGGTTGTCGATCTACATTAGGAATTTTTACTAATAGAAAGGATAAGAAAAAGCTTAAATATGCAATATATGCAATTTTTGTAAAAATATGTATAGAAATGCCTAAATATGTAATATATGCAATCACTAATTAACTTCAATTAGTGAAATTCGTCTACATATAGACTATAATTAAATATATGCAAAAAATAAAATATATGCACTTTGCATATACTCTGGTCTCTATTAATAAGATTTGTTATAATGTAGGGGGCTCACTGAATGGTGCCGAACTCGATCCTACATAAATTAGTAGAAAACATTTTTCCTTTTGTTTTTATTCAAAAATTATTTACCTACATACAAACTTTATAAAAAGTCAATTGAAACTGTCATTTCTATTTAAATTATAAATTATAAGTTCCTCAAGTGGTGTCTCTCCTAAACTGTATAGCGCCAACCAAACTTGAACAAAATTTATAATCTTTATATGATAACGTCTCATATATCTGAAAGAGATTTTCAATGCATATGGCCTTTAGGTATAGTTCAGAACAAATTTTATTATACGCACCGGCATCAGATAGACCATATTTAGTATCAATCGATATAATGTAGAATGCCACAGCTTTATACACGTTACCTCAGTATCCCATACAGTAATTCAAGAGCAGATATCTGCTATCTACTTCAGCTGGAACGCGACCATTTAAAGTATTCACTTAATTGCTGCGTGTATTCTCGACATTAATTCTTCGTAATTTCGCAGTACATTCAATTTAAAAGAAAGAAAGAAAAAAAAATGGGAGAGTAGACAAAAACGAACGAAATGCATCTACTTAACTATACGTGACGCCAGCGTATACCGGCTTGGTTAATTAATTTGAATTGCTAATAGTACGGTAATTGCTGACACTCGGCCTGTGCGTGTTTCTGAAGTGTATTTCCAGAATTATACGTGTTCAAACAAACATACATATAAGTATGTTGTACTTACATAGACATAAGTATACATCTCTGAAAGTATGTACATACGCAAACATGTATACCAGATAATGACAGCCAGGTATTCGGCTTGTAAAGTTCTTTTGCATTCTCGTTACACTTCGCGGGTTAATATAAAGATGGAAAAACGTATATACGGTTACATGTTGTACGTAAGTGGTTACACGTCTTTTGTAATTACAGGGGCGGAACGGTAAAAAAAAAAAAAACTCCAGTTCCTTTTCGATGTTGACGTATAATTATGATAAAGTTCTGGCTGTCAAGATGATTGCTCCAGCACTTGTTTCTCGTTAAATTTAAGTGTGTATACTTAGGTGCTTAAAAATACGTTCAAGACAGTTTATGTACAGGTTGTTCATTTGCCAACTTCCCACTTCAAATTGTT
>RXPK01004205.1:0-69572 GCA_004143645.1 Protaetia brevitarsis
TCGTTTATATACGAAAAGTGGTAAATTTTAAAATTGTTTTTGTTAAGGTTATACAGGTTCAGAAGGACAAAATTTCAAAATAATGTTGAAGTATACAGGCTGACTCAAAGAGAAGTTAACACGACCAAAGTTGTGAAAAAATTAAATGGAACACCCTGTATATTATGGCATATTTTGATAGTACAGATTAAATAAAGGCTAGTTAGTGATAGGTTTTTATACCTAACAAACTCGTTTAACGAGATAATTAACTATATTCTTCTAAATGTAGACCAAAATGTAAGAGGCATGCTTGTAATGCATATTTAAGCTAGATATTTTAAACTGTATTTACTTTTTAACTAAAGCATTAGACTTAAGAATAAAATAAACGTAATGCAAAAAATTATACAGGGTGAACAAAAACATACTTTTAATGTTCGCTATATTTAAAGGCAAGTAGCTTTCTTATTTTAAATGGAACAACCTGTGTTTATTAGCTTATTTAGATTCTAATTTTAACGGTCTTTAAGATTGTGTTAATGTTTACTATACTTATCTCTTATAGTTTATTAGTAATTTAGAATTTTCTTTTTTAAATATTAATTTTAAATTTAATTAAAAATATTTTTTTTGAAGTAGGCTTGGACAAAACTGTTGTTATTATTCAACATAAATAGACGATATTCATCAGCCTAACTCTTCAACTGTCTTTTCCTACGTACTAATTAAAAGTCATAACTAAGTAAACTTCAGAAATGTACTTTATTAAAACAGGTAAACTGATATGTTAAAAACTGCTAATATTTTAGAAAGTGTTCAAAATGATGGCTGTGGTTTTCAATGCAGAGGCGTACTCTTTCTTGAAATGCGTCTTTAACATTATTCAAAACATTTGCTGTTATAGATCGAAACGTCATTCTTCTTCGCTCTTTGATATTGTCGGGCGTGGTTGGTGGTATGTTATAAACAAAATTTTTAATGTATACCCATAAAAAAAAATCGGAGCTCCTTAGGTCTGGAGATCTTGCTGGCCAATTCTGTGAACCTCCGCGGCCTACTACCTATTGGGATACTGCCTATCTAATTCATTCCTAGGTGCCTAGGAGCACCGACTAATTACAATCAAAGTCTTTGTCGAATATTAGTTGGTATATTTTCCAAAAGGATTGCTAAGTTATATTTTATAAACTGTAGAAACATGGCACCATTTAAGAAACCATCAAAAATGTATGGCCGCATCACGTGCTTTCCAACTATTCCGTCCCACACATTAACAGACCATCGATGTTGACGATTTTAGGTTCTCAAGAAATTGGGATTTTCGTCACTGTAATAATGAAAATTATGCCTATTAACTAATCCGTTGTTATGAAAAGTTAACTCATCCGAAAACAACACATAATCGAGAAAATTTTCGTTATCTCCTAACTTTTCTAGAACCCATAAACAAAATTCAAGTCGCCGATTATAATCTACTTCCAAAAGTTCTTGATGCAGTTGTACGTGGTATGGGTAAAATTTGTTCTTCTTTATAATTCTTCTGATGCTCCCTCTGTTTATCCCTGTAGTTTCATTTATTTTTCGCTGTCTTCTATACGAATTTTTAGCAAGAGATCCGATAACTAACTAAAATATTATTCTCTTCATTTCCGGCAATCGGTTTTTGACGTTCTATTTTCTTATAAGGCACACTTCTTGCACTTCGGAAAACTTGCAGCAAATTTTCTAAATGTTTATCGGGATGGCGTCTGCTAGGATATTTTTGCGCATAAATCCTTGATGCTAGCAAACAATTTTCTTCACGCTCCCCAATTATTAAAATCATATCAATCTTTTCTGCTCCAGGGTAATTTCTTATTGTAAATAATGAAAGTGCTTTTTATAACATGACGAACACAGCTGATGCCATACCTGACAAGTTCTGTTACTGTTAAATGCCTTTTGTGTATAATGAATAATAGCGACAATTTTGTCTAAGCCTACTTTTTAAAAATAGAATGATTATAGGAATTAATATTTGAAATAGAAAATTTTAAATTATCTGACAAAGTACAGAGAGATAGTATAGGAAGCAGTAAATAAGGTACAAATATAGGTTTGTCCTTTTTGAAAAGTAAGAAGTTGTATGTAATTAATGTAATAGAAGGGTGGTGTTACACCTGCGACTTAAAAGATCTATTGTGTCCCCCATTCTTGCTGCTTTAGAGCTGGCCTTTCCAATCTATTCTTTTAGAAAAGTTGTAGGAATGTCAGACGGGCCCCCAGTCTAAAGTTAAGGTCTCCTCTTCGATTTCACACGATGCACCCAGGTATCAGGATGCTCGCTCGGTGTGCAACAGTGCTACGCAGTTTGAGAGGAGGTGGATGGATGGTGTTCATTCCTGTTCCCACAATAAATCTGCATTCAGGATCTTTTTTTCCAATCCAAGCTTACTCAGGTGTCCTTTCAGTTTACAATGGCCAAATAAGAAAGTTACTTGCCTTTAAAGATAGCGAGAATTAAAAGCATGTTTTTGTTCACCCTGTATAATTTCTTGCATTACTTTTATGTATTTATTCTTAAGTCTAATGCTTTAGTTAAAAAGTAAATACAGTTTAAAATATCTAGCTTAAATATGCATTACAAGCATGCCTTTTAAATTTTGGTATAAATTTTGAAGAATAGTTAATTATCACGTAAACGAGTTGAATTAGGTATAAAAAACCTAACACTAACTTGCCTTTATTTAGTGTGTAGTATCAAAAATTATGCCAAATATACAGGTGTTTTTTTTATTTTTTGCTCTATGTTTGATTGTCAGAGCTAATTGTTTATCCTCTGTGTTTTCACTTTCCATTCATCCTTAACAATTAAATTCGCATTTATATTTATAAAACCATCTGTATTTAAAGTGCACATATTTTATTTCGCCTACAGTAATGTTCTCGACACAGGTACACCCTTTAGTAAACAAATCGAAACATAATTCTATCTTGTCTTCTTTCTTTGTATACAATTCTTCTTTAATTTTTATTAGTACTAGAAAGCCATAAATCCATTATTACACCTGTGTTTTTTTTTACTATTGCAGCTGCTTGAGCCTTTCCGATTTTAAATCTTCCGGCCAAATAATGCACACTTAGTTTTTATTTATCGCAAACTAAATTTACTTTTTTTTTTAAAGATAAAGTATTTTTTTTTGTTCGACATATTGTAACCATATCTAAAGCAACACATTTTTCAACTGAATCTGTCCACAGAAGTGAAATAAAATAGATCATTTCTATGTCCGCGTTCAGTTAATAGTGTCCGTGTAAGAGAACATATTTAATTAAAAAAAAAAAAAAAACATGGGAACTTTGGCGGTTCCAAGAAAAATGTCCGCTCAAAAGGAATGTCCGTCTAAGAGAGAGTCCCTTTAAGAGAGACTTTGCTGTACTCGCGTCCCTATATTTGCAGCGACATATTTGACCAACCTATTTGATTTTATTCGAAACGTCAAAAATTCAACAGAATAATAATCCGGTTGATAAAAATCGCGCCATTGTATTTTAAATATGAAAGTCGATATTCTCGATACACCATATATACCGAAAGAGCTAGAAGACTGAAAATATTTGCCTTCAGTAGATCACACTGGCTCATAACTAGGTAGGTACTCTACAAAGTCTACAAGTTTCGAAATAAAATTCCTGCTAGTCAGGAAATCTAAGAAGCAGTTTGGTGAGGCAGCCTGTATTGGCATAAGGTAAAGTCAGGTAAGTGTGTAGTAAAAATTGCATAGTGCGAAAAAAATGTTCACATAATAAGACATTTTGATAAATTTTACACATAGAAGTACGTAATGTATGCTCAGTTGAAAGCCTGCAATAGATACACCTTTTATAATTATCAACGGTTTACTAGAAAAAAAAGAAATTTTAAACACTGTCAATACTACACACTTACCCAGCAAAATGGGGCAAGTGTGTAATCGTTTCGCATTTTGTATATTAATAGCATTATCCTTTAGTTCGGCCAAGTGTGTGATACTAAACTGATGCCTGTTTGATAAGGTATGATATATTCACAAGATATTCAAGTTATTACACGTTAGAAGATGCGAACTTTTGTTTGTAAAACTAGTATGAAGTTTAGTATATTAGTATTATAGCAAGAGGACGTCCGTATTTCAATTTTAAAAATAAATATAAACAAACTACACACTTGCCCCGGTTACACACTTACCTGACTTTACCTTACAGGCATCAGGATAATTATTGATGCACGTGATGACGCTGTACTAATAGTAACTGTAAAATATATATAAATTTATGTTTTTTTTGTATAATATATTGATTATATTACGCACTTCTAGGAAAATAATAATCCATGTATTGCATGATAAATTCCCTATTAACTTTAATTACGTATCAATATCAAAAAAAAAAGTAAGGTGTGAATATTCATAAGGATACGGATTATGTCGATCCCAATGACATAGAGATACGACTGGCGCTAAGAGCCGGCCGATATTTTATAACAGTTAGGTATGCAGCCTCAATTTTAAATTTGTAGTATGGGCTGCATACGTTTAGCCTTGTTAAACTATACAAAGTTACAAGCACTGCAACCCTAATTTATATAAAAAGCTTTGAATTAATTTACTTTTTGAAATTATAACATTTCTTCGTAATGTGTCTGCATATTAATTATTAATAATATTTAATCGGCTGGTAAAGCAACATAATTAAGGTTATTCTGCACAATAATTGTATGCGGCTAAATTTACGCTTTATCCAGTATGCACAACCACACATCCATATTCAATCGTGTTAGAGAAGCGGGGAAAATTATACCTGTCGAAGGCAATAATAACAGCCCACCGATGTTGGGATCCCGAATTATCTGGAAACCAACGGGAGGTATTGGTACGGACATTGGCACGAGCGGTTCCATCGGTAAAGAGGCTGCAAAAAAAAAGAAAATGTACTTGTAAATAAAAAAAAAACCTTGGATAGTACAAACTGAATTGTGATAATTAAACCAAATTAATGCATGGTATGCATACATATATACATGTATATGGATAGAATTGAATATAAACATGAAAAAAAAAAAAGTGGCCAGCAGGAAACAGACAGGATTATATCGGTTTTTTATTTGCCTTCTAAAATATGTATATAATAATTATATATGTTTATATTATACTAATCAATATATGCAAGTAACTAATTTTCCCTTTTCGGGTAATTAGCCCCACCACTCAATATTGTCACGAGTCGCCACTGATAGCAACAGAACAAAATGCAACTTTTAGTATCTAAAATAAAGCCCATTACACACTATACTGCCTTAACCTTTGTTATTAAAAGTATACATATGTATAGTAGTCTATATAAAGTCATGTAAAAGTCTACTCTTCGGCGGAAGACCTGTACTTACTCTTATGCAGATATAAATTGTAAATTATGTAAATTATTGTAAACGAAAACGTAACCCTACATCGATGACGCACATATTCTTTAACTTGTTGTCTGACCAGGAGAATCAAACCACAAATCACTCACATCTTACAAACAGATAATCAACTTATTGTTACTGCTAAATACCACCCCTAAATTTTTCCGGTGAGGGAGATTGCGCGCGGGGCCGGAAAAATTGTTTGATATGCAGCCAGTGCTACGCTCTATGTAGTTCTCAGGTACTTACACATGTATGTATATATTTTAAATCAGAAGTGAAATATTTGATATATAAATGAAAGTCTTAATGTAGAATGCACCGATCACATATTTAAAAATGCAAATTTGTTTTTCGTAAATTGGTAACTTGTACTATTTTGCGTCTAATTCGGTTTATATCAAATATCTTAATTTATAAGTAATTTGAAGGAGGCAAGACAGTCTGTTTAAAGTAACCAAAAATAAATTATTTTTAGTTTATATACCTAACTTCATTTTTTTTTTCAAATTACAGCAAATTAGTAAATTCTAAACTATTGGATAATGAAATAGTTCTGTTATTATTATTATTATTATTATTATTATTATTATTATTATTATTATTATTGTCATTACTTAACAATTATCATTATTATACAAGTAAGCAAAGGTAGCAAAGTCACCTGAAATACCGTCTAATAGAGGTCAATTAAACGTCTTTTCACTGATTCATCCAAGAGATAATACGTTTTGCTGTTTCTACAGTTTCTTCCTTTTTGTGCGATACAGCTGTATTATTTATTGATAGTATTTTTATTAAATTAACTACATACCAATAACAAAAAGCAAAGTCATAAGACTCATAAGGCGTTGCAAAAATAAAAATTGAAATTATATTGTAACAGCATTTAAGTTAATAACAGGGATCGTAAATATCATATCTGTTAAAATATCAAAATATCCGATATTAACGATACACATCGGATATTTTCATTTTGGTTAAAATATGAAAATTATTAAGAAGTAAAAGTGTCAAAAGTAAAACAATTAATAAAAGCCTTTTATTTATTTATTTTGGAAAAAAACAAACGTCATAAAAATTAAAATCATATTGCTTAAAAGAATTATTTCCAACCTGTGTTTCCTCATCATTTTTGCAGCTCTGAACATACTTAGTCATTCATTCTTCCAGCTATGCCTTGCATCTTGAAACCACATTTTTTGCAAATTGCCCATTTACCATTATTATTTTCTTTTGATGTGCATTTCAAATATTGCCATATCGGATTTTTGTCTCACGGCATCTTATTTGTTTCACTAATTTATTATAAAAACAATAAAAACTCCTTATCTTTTCTCTTGTTTAAAATATTATAAGACTTAATCTACACAACCTGACCTAAAATATTTTTTTTTTACGAGAGAGCTAAAATATTAAGCAAGTCTGTTATGGGAATTACCTAATTAACCAAACATACGCTTTGTAAAATCCCAGAGGTCGCACTGATTCCTGTTTGAACACGTGAAACAAACGTCCAGCGAGCCATTGTTCAAGAAAATTCAGATTCACAGATTCAACGTGGAAGATCAAAACCGTGTTTTGAATGCAGTCTTTTGGTTTCTTCTTTTTTATTTGCTTCTATGTATATAAATATTGTAATGCCATGCAGTGGAAAGTAAACACTGTTATTATTGTTGTAGGTAAATGAAACTAAATGGTCCGATTTATCACAAATTCTTTAATGACGACTACCGGTTTCATTCACTACAGGGACATCTTCAGGTTAGAATTATAAAACAGTTTAAAGTTTAGTCATGTCGTAAAATAATAAAAATTGAATTGTAAAATTAAATAAAATTGTATAAGACGTATTAACACACATAACAAACGAGAAATTACACTTTAAAATAAATTTTATTTATTTTTATTTTTAATCGATGGACGCAGCACGACAAATTATATTATTATCATTAACAAAAAAAATATGTATGGCCGCTTGATATACAGGGTAATTTTTTATCTTGAGACAACGGAATATCTCTAAAACACTGCTTCAAATCAAAAAAAGATCTTAATAAGATTTGTTATTATGTAGGAGGCTCACTGAATGGTGCCGAACTCGATCTCCCACCTCATCCCCCAGAGTGGGAGACACTAAGTATTTAAAATAATAAAACAAAAACTTGGTAAGTCTTTTTATCATTGATTACAAATAATTTACATATTATTAATATCAAAACATTGTAATTTTCCACAATTTTTTTTTCCCAAATATATCTGAAGATGATGATAAGTTTGTTTTATCTAGCGGCACGTAAAATTTAAACGATTATCAAAAAACCTACCTCAAGACTTCTATTCCAAATATTGATGCCACTAGGCCAAAAACAGGGGAAGCTCTTTTATGTTAATTATTGTTACTTTTTATTGTAAACTAATAAGTTTTTAAAATTTGTAACCACATAATACTTTCTAGATTTTCTTTTGTAAATATGAAGTTCTCTTACATGTGAATACAGAACCTTACATAATATTCTCTATTGACTTCGCAAAACTATGTAGGTACATATATACAGGCTATATCAGATATAGAGGTAAATATAAAAATATGTAGCAGCTGTAATCATATACAATCAAAAAGTCTTAATGCACAGAGGGTCTATCTGTAAGCATTACCGAGAAAAAAAAATTTTATAAATGCCGTGGGCTAGAGCCGCACCTGTGTCCAACCTAGATGCTGTCTCGAGTATACCCCCACATACCACTATCATTCAGTCATTACCGCTATTAGTTTTGTGTGGATCGCCGCTTGGAGTGCAAGCCACTTCGAACATTTTATTTAAATTCTTCCCGTCTTGAAAAAAAACATCTTTTTCAGGACCATCATGATTTCATATAAAGAAAATTGAAGCTTGATGCATCGGCAAAAGCGCGGGAATATATAGATTCATTTTCGCGCGACATCATAGTAAAAAGGCGTGCTAGCAAATTTTCTGTATCTACATTTATTTCTGTGTAATTCGATTCAATTCATTTTGCGTTATATGATTAAATAAATCCAAAAGAAATAACTCAGATTCATGTGGTACCGTTTATTAACAATACGATTCGACAAAGCAAAAGAAAAATATTTACATTTTTTGTAACTACTGAAGTCGCATATCCGGTGAAAGTCGAACGTCTTATCAGGATATTAAATTAAAAATAATACTTTGTAGACTTACGTAGAATGCTCTTAACAAAAGAGGAATGTTTATTTTATAAAAAGAAGAAATTTAAAATGCCTCAGTTTTGCTATTTTTACAAGGGCCTTTATTTATTCAGAATAACGTTAAATGAACTTACGGCATACCATTAAGAATAATACTAAATGAGTATTTATACATAATACCACGTTTACCGGGTGCTTAACATGACATTTCCTTGCATCAGGCCCGGACTAAAGAATTTTTGGCTCTAAATTTTACTTTTTTTAATCTTTAATGATGAAATCCGGTTTCGGTGGGTTTGTGCTTTATATGTCGTGTAGTTTACACCCAAGCAAAATTTACTTTTTTATTTAATACACCCTGTATATGTAGATACATATGCAAGTTCTTAGGCATAGACTGCGTGTAGGCAACGCCAATGAGTTTTCCGTTTCCCCGCTTCTCCGAACGAGTTTGTCCGTCCTTTAATTACTATACATATGCGTGTAGGCAACGCCACTGAGTTTTCCGCTCCCTCGCTTCTCCGAACGCATTTGTCCGTGTTTTATTAATAATATACTTACAAAGATTACGTAATAGCTTAATTTATAATATTTTTTTTTCAATCCATTTCAGTTTTTTTTTAAAACCACAATGTATTAAATCAGAAACAATATCTGTGTATATAAACATGGAATGGGTTTTATTGTTTTTGTGTTAATATACAGTAAAGAATACTGAATATAGCACATTAATCAATAATTACTTATAGAACTTATTTTTATTTCTCCAAGACACATTACTCACATTTAACAATTTACCATCAAGACAAGTTACTGGAGGATTATCACTGTAAGTTAAATATTGATAAATGAAAAGTCTCAAACTTAAAAACTAAAACAATACGTACACATGCTTTAAATACGATTTAATCATTATAATAACAAGAAAAAGTATGATGTGCACTGAGAAAAAAGGACTCTTTAAATCAGAGAAATATTGCTTTTCCGCTACAAAGATGTCGAAAACCAAAAGTATATTCCATAGGATAGCATAAACGTAAAAGAAAAGATTTTTTTCCAATCAATAATAAAAGCTTACATAGGTTCTTTCTAGTTTCTACAATATCTAAAAATAATTATGTTAGAAATTCTTATGCCTTTTCACTATATAAGTAACCTCTTTTTTTAGAACCACAATATTTACGTAAATGAGAACGTAAACATGAAGGTATACAATGAACCTGTTTTAGATTGCTGCTTCCATTTGTGTTGGTTTCATAACGACGACAAAAAAACTTCCACGAAACGTTTAAATGTTTGAGGTCTAGATTATGTAATTCTCGATGACGTATCCAGAACCACTGAAATTAGTTGGCTCTTTTCATTAACTATAGTTAGAGAAGCGTAATTTCTTGTACTAATGTTGCATCTTTTATACCAATATATAAAAAAGAAGGTTAAATTAAGCGGATTTTAAACAAGAACGATTTACGATTTCATTTTGTAATGCCCGTGTATACGCCCTCTGTATAAGTGCAATTCCTATACTGTGTAGTTGTTTTGCCTTTTCATTTATGTGATCACACTAGGTTACGTAAACAATGTGATATATTATACTTTGTAGTTAATAATTAATGAGCGGCGAAAGTAATAAACAGAATTCACATTGGCGTAGGCGCGTAGCACTGTCGCGGATTACTCAGTACGTATAGGTTTCCCATAAAAAAACTGGGTCTTTGATTGCAGCTCTATTCTTGATTTTCGGAAAATGTCTTTTATACAAAAACTTTACAAATTCAATGCTGCATAACCTAAAAATATTTTTGACTATACAAGTGTTCTAAAAGTAGGAAAACGCACACTTACACCGTTTAAATCGAATACCCTATATGTTACTCCATTTTTAAATTCTTCGAAGAAAAATTACATCACTTTATTTATATAACTACTATACACTGTTGAAAATTTTAACACTTTTTTGACTAATTTAATAGTCAGGAGAGGTTCACACTCTTTTCGTGTTATTTTGTCGAGAACTATAGAAGTTTAAATTTGACGAGGAAAGATAGTCAAGTATTGTCTATTGCTAAGGGGTTATTTTGTCCAACTGATACGTGGAATTATGAAATACTTCTAGTCACATTTTATTTGATCTAGACTAGACAAATTTACTAGCTGTTTAACTAAATGAATGCGATCTATTGGGGTGTTTTAACACCATTTTCTAAAACACAACGTCTTTTTAATATGCAACTCCTATTTCTTAGTGCTATAATATTCTCTCTTTAAGACGTTTTCTCAATTATAAATATGGCAAAACCACCATTCACAAGTTTTGGTTTCAACTAAACGTACCAATTTAAAATGATTTTTTGAGAACCATTATAAAATTAAGTGAATGTTTATGCTATTTGATTCAAATCTGAACTAATTACGTAAATAGTTGTTCCCAATACATCTTTAAGATGTTGATTTTTTTATGCCCACTGGAATTGAAATTTAATAACAGGAGGTTACATTTTGCAAGTCAGTCACATTTGGTGGTTTGTTTGGATATGTTAATACGGAGAATCAAACACGAAAACAGATACACGTGCAATGCAGGTGGTGCGTATAATGCAATACTGTATTAGAATAGGTGGGGTTTCTATATCTCTATCCGAGGGAAAAATTCTGATTGGTTGACGCTTCTGAATGTCTAGAAAAATGGTCAATCCTCATATCTGAACAAAGAATTCACACGAAATTCTAGTAATTTCTGTTCTATTAAATACGCGTAGTCAACTCGTCTGGCAAAGTTTGAAAAATCAACACTAAAATATTTGACTAGCGCAAAATTAACGCCAACACCGTAATATTTTCAACAGTGTATGTCTATCCGTAATAACGTCGGTGTTACTTACGCTTTTGTAAAAGAATAGAACGAGGGAATGTACATACATGAACAAAGTAGATGTGTAGTAAGATATTGTAAAATTTGGTTCACTTATTTTAAGTACTAATTGGATTACAACCGCCTTTCTCAAATAATGTAAGTAATGAGATAATTTTTAGAGAATCTAAGGTATCTTGAAAATTAACTACTTTAGGCCTAATTTGTTTAAACTTTACTTTTTTACAAATGGAATAAAGTAAGGGTTTTGTGTTTAAGAAAGCAAAGTTGAAACCTGCACCAAGGTTACGAAAAGTTCCTGTAGAAGAACCGATAATCTTCGGTTACGGACAATCCATAATCCTACCACAATTACATAAACTTTCTTCTTATCTATTACTGTTTACGAGTTATAGAGGAATTCCATGTATATTAACAGATTATTGTCACATTTCTGTTGCTTTGGGGATGACACCGTTTTTTTGTTTTGCTTGTTTCTATATATCGTTACAAACTAATAATGAAGAAGGTCGCTTAATAAAGTTGACTTGACAGCCAGTTTGTGCGTCAAGCAGTAATTAATATGCGTAACCAGTTATTGGTGGCACGTTTTAGCAGCTCGGTGCATTCAGTGTGAAACCTTTTGAGCTTCTAGAACTGGACTATTATATGAAAATTAAACTGCATGGTAGAATAAGTAGTTATACATACAGCAGTTCCCTTTGTAGAGTTTTCGTACTTACAACCAGGGCAAGGTAGAGTTAATAACATATTTTCACACAGGCCGGCATAAGGTTGTCATATGTTATGTTAATCACACCGAGAGAAGAAAATACATTCCGTCAACCATCACCATTTTGTTGGAAAAATGTTATTGCATTAACAACATTTTGAATCAAATTGAACAAAATATAAGGTTAAAATAACTGAAAAAAAAGTTTATATTTATATAGTTGAACAGTTGTTTGTTTGTTAGCGGAATCACCAACAATATATTTTGTTATTTTAGCTACATCGAAATTGTTAGAAGAACACTTTGCAGTAATATATTTTGAAAGACATTTTTAATTACTTTAAAAAAACTCGTTCTATTGATATAACTATATTAGATGTTCTGTTATGTTTGTTGCGTTAACCAAAATTTTAGTTAATCTTGCAAGAATACCGTATAATCAAGGCAACCATATCGTTTTATTAATTTAACAAAGGCCATGGGTTCACGTGTATAACAGCTTTCTTCCCATATAGTAGCAAATACGTTAAATATAGGGAGGTATGTATTTCAGAAATCGCAGTGAAGATGGCGTTCCTTTCATTTCACGGCAGTAATGAAACATAAGGCTCATAATGCATAACAGTCAGAGTTATAAAATATTACCCACCCCCAGCGGCTTGATCGTGCCGCTTCTATCAGAGATGAAAGGGTACAGAACCTCAGGCTAACACCCTAATTGTGATGTAGGTTCACTGTCACTATAAAATATTGTAGTAGTGCATTTACCAGTCAAACATCCAATAAGAGTTGCGACGATTAAAGCAGCGATTGGTGGTGTGCAATGGTATATGAGTGATGGCAATAGAACTGTTAGTTTTTTGAGGGTTTCAAATATATCCCGCCTTACAAATATTTTACATTTTATGTTTCAAATGAGATGATAAATGTACATACAATACTATGACACTTGAACATTTCCCCTTGTAAAGCGAATCAAAAAATGCCCGATAGCTTGCTGTAACAATAATTATTATTAACTGAAAAGCAATTCTGTTTTGGGTCAACATAATTTTCTTGTTTAACACAGCAAAAATAGTTACTTTAACATAACAGATAACATTTATTCAATTTAACTTAAAATGTTTATTTAACCTAGCAACTTCTACCTATTTATTTTAATGAATTCTTTTGGTTTAATTTAACATGAAATAGTTGTTTATTTTACCCGAACACTTATTGCCCTAACAATATTGAATGTTTAAAATAAAATTATCTTGATTGTTAAAACAATGCTAAAAATATTGTCAACTCTACACAATTATTTTAACATTCGCATTTTGTTACTTTAACAATAATTTTTGTTTGACTATATTTAATTAAAATCTTTTTGTTGGATCGCTATTTTTTTGTTAATTTAACCCATCTTCTCTCAGTGAAAAGATAAATACGAATCTTACGGCAATATAGTTTTTAGCAAACATTGCTAAATAAATAAAAAAACATACAACAAACTTCATATTAGTTATAAGTTATAAGTAACAATAATAATGAAATATTAGTAAATATACCTATAAATCATATTATAATATATTGTTCTATTTTAATTGTTTTTTACAATAACAATAATTACAAATAATAAAAGTAAAATATTTGGTTTTAATGATAATTAAGTTAATAAAAAATTTATTGGTGCTTGAAATTTGATTTTTTTTTTAGTTTTTAATAATATTTCAAAATAATTAAAATATCTTGAAACAAATGAAAATAGATACATATAGGGAAACCAGATGGTACACATCATTAATTTTTCTCAGAAATCTAAAAATAAGATAATCTATCGAGTGTTTCATTTAAAATAAGGACGTTAATGGGGACTTCCAGTATAACCGTAAGTGGTACGACTTCAGAAATATTTAAAAATGAAAGAGAATTTTGACTAACTTCCGAGTCCAAAAACTCTGACTTCTAAGTTTTTTCTAACTATGGAAACTTCTAACGAACAGCTACCGTACGAAACCCTGTATAACTATTATATTATACCTAATGATTGTATACTTTATACCTTAATTCTCAAATTAACTAGGTATTCTCTGAAATAACTGAAATAAACATTAAATTACAGTAACATATCAAAAGTTATATACAAAAAAATATTTTTAATAATGAGGTGTTTCATAGACTCTATTCAGCTTAATAGCAGGTATAATTTCATTAACTTTTTAAAACGTTTGGAGTGTTAATTAATTTAAGTATTTCGTTGCAAAAAATTATATTTAGAAAGTAGTGTGCCCTTTTAAGCCGCTCTACACATTAGTTTCATTTGAATCTGTAAGTGTGACGAAATATATACCTTAATCTTTTGGCAAAACAAAATTTATGTTTTAGGATTTTTGCCGGCAATAAAACAGTTTTTATTTATGCTTCCGGCTATGATGATTTCAGAACAACTAACTAGAACATATATACACATGCACCTCCTTCTTCGGGCATTCATTAAAACGTTTATAAAAAGATTCTGGTGTGGTAAGTTAACCACAATTTATTTTTACATCTGAAACAGATTTCCTTTTATCTCTATTAAGTAAATATAGTCCGCCGTTCCTTATGTAATTTTACATTACGTCCTATTTGCATTCGTAGCAGCATTAGCAGTTTCCATCAACTTTTTTTACCTCAAGAACTCAGAGAGGATTTCCACGAATTACAAAAAGAATGTACTTTCTATCTCCAAGATATATCTACACGATTATATTACAATAAGTGCCCTTAGTCACATTGTCCTGCAATGAACAAAAAATTATTGATCCAAAATTATTTCGATCCGGATAACAGCACTAGTAGGCACCTACTCCATCCATTCTTTGCTAGAACTGTGAACTGTTTATTAATTTTTGTAATGTTTTATATAAAAATAATCTAAATGCCTGTTGAAAGATGTATGCATATTATTAAGTGAAGACAGCTTGTTTTTTTTTTTTCAATAATTGATAAATGGCTAAGCAGCACTTCCTTTTACCATTGTGAATGTAAAGTACAGTGCCCGAACAAACTATTCGAGCAGTGCAAGCAAGAGAGTACTATCGGTTCCCATTATTGGGAATGGGATCCCGTACCCTTTCATTTATTTTCTTCCTTATTTAGTATAGTGGATATTTCTGCGCAGAGAAAAATGGTGTAAATTTTCAAACAATTATAAAGATTCGCACAACAAGTTATTGAACATATACAAGCACAACTTGTCTTACAATTTATTGTTGACAGCACCTATATATTACAAGTAGTATTAAATGCAGGTCACTTGTTGCAAATACTATGTTTAGGCCAGTGTAATTGTTGCAATTAATCGTCAACAAAATGTTTATAGTATCTTTGTTACTATTACAAATCTGTGTAGTAAACTGACATTAAGATCTTGCGTACAGATTAATTACCCTGTTGCCATAATTAACCTGGTTGTAAATAATGATTTACTGTACAGTCTGTTTTTTTACAACATAATGCGTGGTTTTGTTACACAATTTGTTCACATATATATCAGCACTGCGAGCCTAGGAGGCCCATGGCTTCATGAGTAATTTTCTTCCATCTGTTTCTATCCTTCGCTACATCTTTCCATCTTGCTATCCTTAACGTGTTTATATCCTTTTCCACTTCTGTCCTCCACCTTCCCCTTGGCCTTCCTCTCCTCCTCTTTCCGCCAACTATCCTTGCCATTATCATTTTTGGTATTCTTGACTCCAACATCCTTTCTATATGTCCCATCCATCTCAGCCTCTGCGCCTTCACCACTCCCACTATATTTGCTTCTCCATAAAGTTCATTCAATTCTTGATTTGTTCTTCTCACCCATATCTCTCCTTCCCTCTTCCCTCCAAATATTTTTCTACAAACTTTCCGCTCCCACACAGCTAGCCTTTCTTGCTCCGCCTTGTTTAGAGTCCAAGTCTCACACGCATACCTTATTACCGTTTTATATATCCTTATCTTCAGTTTCCTCGATACATATTTCTTCCTTAACATTCCATTGAGTGCTGCAATACATCTATTCCCTGCCATTAATCTAGCTTGAATTTCCATTTCTACACCCGGCTTTCTAGTTATTGTCGTTCCTAAGTATGTAAAATTTTCTACCTCCTCGAATTGGTATACCCTTCCATTCTCCGTGTCTATTCTTAGATATCCGCCTTTTCTAAATTCCTTATCAGACCATTCCATATATTTTGTCTTCTCTTCATTTATGTATAGTCCAACCTTCTGCCCTTGTTCTTCTAATCTTTTTATGATCTTCCTTAATTCTTCCTTGCTTCTTGTCAATATAACTAAATCGTCAGCAAACGCCAAGCATTGATGTCTTCTCTGGTATAGAATTCCCGACCTGTTATTTTCGCCTCTCTTATAACTCTTTCCAATACCAAACTGAACAGTATCGTCGAAAGGGATCCCTTGCCTAACACCCCTGTTAATTTCGAATTTTTGAGTTGTTCTGCTGTTTATTCTAACCATACCCTCTGTCCTGTCAAGGTTAATTTAATCATTCTTATTAGTTTATTGCTAACTCCATCTGTTCTAACGACCTGTCAGTTCTTCTCTCCTTATTCCGTCATATGCCTGCTTAAAATCTACAAATAGCGCCATTGTTGTTTTTCCATACTCTTGACTTTCCGCTTGTATTTCCCTCAACACAAAGATCTGATCTACCGTACCTCTTCCTTGTCTGAAACCACACTGATATTCCCCTAATTCCTCTTCTGCCCTTTTCCATTAGTTTATTCTTAATGTGTATTGCATTATCTTGTATACTATATTCAAGAGAGAAAAATACCCCTATAATTACGACAATTCCTTCTATCTCCTTTTTTATACAACGGACATATTACTGCCAACGACCATTCTTTAGGCATCTGTTCTTTTCTCTTGTTCTCTTGTTTACATAACCTACCTATAAAAGGAGCGCAAACTGCATATTGCTTGCCGCAAATGCAATAGTGAATTTGCAGTGGGATTTTGCGTACGGTAAAGCTAGATTGCTGGATCAAGGAGTAAAGGGGCTTTAATTTGAGAAGTTTTGATCTCATTAATTTATTTTGTTCTGTAGGTGACAATTGCGAATTCTCCTTTGCATGTTTTTTTTTTCTGGTAAATGCACCAAATGAACATTTTATAACTGTGTTTGAGTGAAGTAGGAGAAGCGCTATCTTTACAACAACGGCTGCAACACATATGTATATTGAACGTTACTATATGGGTAGAAAATTTCGCCATAATAATAATGTTTAGATCAGAGAACCTGTTTACAAAAAGTGTGGGCTAGATTTGGAAAAAAAGTAATTTAAACATAATAATTAAATTAAATTAATTACAATTGTGGTTAGCGTAACCTCATTTCTTAATAACATTCACTTTGTTAATTGAAGAAGTATTTATTGTTTAAGTGAAATTAATGGGTTTGTTTAATTAATAGACTAGAAGTAACAAAATAATATGATCCCTATGTATACCAATTATTTTCTTAATTTTGCCAATATCTCTAAAATAAACCAGATTTCATTAGTATAAGGGTTTGTTTGTTGATTTCGTTAACGACAATACGTAAATCTTGAGGGATGTCGAAAATGTTGGCAGTTGGCGGATATAATTATTACTGCCATGTCGATAGGCCGACGCACGTCTTACCATCTTTGGCTTCGGAAACAGCAATTCGCAAATTTTGAGGCATGTCTAAGATGGCACTTTATTTATGAAAACTAAATTAATACAAATCATTCCAACCCCGTGCTCCACCTACAGGTGGAGCACGTGCAGGTACTACACGAGGCTACCTATTCTAAGTACATATTATATGAGTTCCATAACCATTGAAATGTTCCTACTCTAACTAAATAATTTCCCTGTGATTCTTAATAACAAAGATATAATACAGTAGCCTCGCAACATATGAATAAGGTCTTGGCAGATCAACGTCCTTCTTAGCATTAGCCGAAATATTGCGATTATAGTTAATTAATTATTAATTCTTATTAATTCGATCCGTGAACTAGTGCTCGACGGCTATAAAGTTTCCCAGTATAAAAATTATTGTTTATAACTTTTTCCCACTTTATCATATGCAATTTATTATATTTACTATACTTATAAAATATTGTAAAACATTTCACAATATTTTCTAGAAGATTGTGCTACAATATTTTCTAAATTTTTATTGCTTTTTTTTGTAACTGTGCTATACGAAACTGCAGCGACGTTGTTTTAAAATTTCGCACAATAGTAAAAATTCTTACTACAATTTTCGTCCATCAGTGAAGTGTAAATATTACTGCGAATTTTTCTCTGTGTGCAATATGGCTTACCCCTGTAATTTTTAAAGTATTTGTAATGAAAAACGAACTTTTGAAATGAAATATTCGACATAGATTCTCATTCTTACCATAGTAAAACCAATTCTCTTACAAGGAATCACCTGTTTATTTCTTCATATTTTGATTCAGTACAACATTTTATTTGTGAGTACCACTGTACCACCTAAGTATATCAAAATTGACATTTTTTAATATAGATTTTTTTGTATTTTACTATTTTTTCAGCTTTCGGGTGCTCAGTTGTAAAACACGATAAAGGTAAAGATTGTCACATTTACTGCAGATGTATATTTGTGAGCGCATTTCAACTTAAGAAGTCATACTTTTTAGATTCTATTCCAACTTTTTTAAAGTGAGGCAGAACGACTTGCCGGGTCATCATGACTAAGCATTGAATTACGTATACCTTACATTAATATGCCGATCGAATGTTTATTAAGTATCTTTTGTCAAAACGCAAAATAACATTCGATCAGTATATTAATGCATGGATAAAAGCGATTTCTAATGGCAAGAAAGTAGATATTCTAGGGTAGTCAGCGCCCATGTGTAAAATAGCAGTTGCGCAGTCCTCTGTCCATGGCAGATTAAGTTAAAAAAACGAAGACTGTAAATTTAAAACAGAAAAACGCATATTAAATTGGTTTTCTAATAAATTAAATAATCCTTATAAGTCATGATCAAATAAAGTTTTAATTTTAGTACAATAGTAATTAGCTTACTAAATTATCAAAAAAAAAAAATAAATATTTTACAACTACTGCTTAATAACTCAAATCTTTTATTTAATTTAATTTTTCTATATATAAGATAGCGTCAAAAATAACATATTGCGTTTTTATATCTTCTTTGTAGCCTTACATAGGTCAAATACAAGGGTTTTTAGCAATAAAGGCTTTTATTATTTTATTATTTAAGATTTTATAGGATACGTTTCCATAATACGATTATCTTCCTCAGTCCTAGAATTATAGTTAATAGAAAAAAATTCAATTAATTTTCAAATTGTATTAAAAATAACTTACAATAATAAATGTATTATATTTTTCTATGGTACCTTTAATTCTATTTAGATAGTGTATTTCAACAGCTTTAAGTAATCCTAAGCAAGTGGATGTAATTTATATCGACTTCATCAAAGCATTTGATACGATCGACCACAAAATGCTTCTGGTTAAATTGGATGATGTTGGTTTCGGGCTTCTTGCTTAAGTTTATTGTCTCCCATCTAGTAGATATAAGAGTTTACGTCTTCTATAGTGGATACTCATCTTCTGAGTTCTGGAGTGCTACAAGGCATTGGCCATTTATTATTCGATGTTTACACTGACGATTAGTTTGAAGCTTAAACTAATAATTCCCTAATACAGCAGATTAGATTTTTAAGAAAAGCTCCGTAAGTGTAACACGTCGGTCAGTAATTTATTATAGGGGAAGAGTTTTTCTTTTTGTTATTTGCTTATAAGATGTAAAAATAAGTTTAGTTATTAAAAATTAAAAATAAAAAAAAATTGAGAATGCAACAGGATGAACAACAACAAACAAGTTACAGTTGAAGGTTTCGGATTTTCCAACTTTTATAACAGGAAATGTATCAGTGGAGTGTATCGTACAGCAAATTAATCAAAAGTTCCTAAAAATTAAAGCGTTTCCACATAGCCAAATTTAAATTGCCCGCAATTATTCTTAGTAACTTCAACTTTGAAACATAAAATTACCTACCATTTTGTATTGCATTGACAGTTATTTTAATGCCTTTACGTTTTATTCACTAAAAATGGTGGCGGGAAAATTAAATTTGGCTATTAGGGTTAATTGATTTTAAAGGACAGATTCAATAAAATTAAAACTAGAAATTTTTAAATAAAGAATTTAACTACAAAAGTTTATTGATAGTGTAGAATAAAGTGTTAAACTTATACTACATTACAAGATACAACTACTAAAGATTAAAAACAGAAGTATTTTGAAAAAAATATATGTTTTATAGCTAGTAATTTTATTAACGAAAATACGATTTTTTGTGGATATTGTGGCCTTATTACTTTATAATAGTGAAATAACGTTTCAACTAGTATAACAAGTCTTCTTCTTTTTTTTCCAATATTTCACTCAATATTTCTTTAAATGCAGGTCGTTCTAGAATACTAGCATAGCTAATATTCTCGTCCAAATAATGAATGAATCAATCGTATAAAATTCTCTAATAAATCAGGACAGATATTTTGACATACGTATGTAGATAGCTTTCTTTTACTTTTAAATGCGTTTATTCTTAAATAGCAGAATTTGTAACAAGTTATCACATTTAATATATTATATTATTATATACATCAATGTTTTCATTCAGGATGTGAAGTACAAGGGAATATAAGGGCCCAATGACATATTTTGGTTTTAAAATTCATTTCATCATTCAACAGTTCATTTTGTCACTCTGAACTAATTCATATAACTACTTAGAAGCATAAATGAATACGGAAACCGTAGATTTACTCTTCGTGCAATTATATCATTTAGTGTGATTATTTAGGCATAGGTAATACAACAAACCTGTTATTTTTCTTTTTGGTTACATTCACTGTGCATATTCATAAATCTATACCAATTTTAACCTTATTGTTAGTACTCTTGAATCAAAATATGAAAGAAATTGTACGTTCCACTTAAGAATCGAAAATCGAAATCATTGCCGGTGAAATAGATGGCAAAAATTTATTAATTATGTCGTATAAAAAATGTCGTTTTCTTGGTTTTGGCGGACATCTTGTATTGAATATTAAATAAAAAATGAAATTTTAATAGTATTTTATTGACGTTACGTTTCGCTTTTGTATACTAAAGCTTTTTATAACATATTTTTCCAATAATGAAAATTTAAACAAGTGAACAAAATGCAGCACAAACTTAAAGAAAAATTAGGTTTTAAATTTCGGATATTAAAAATCATTAGTAACACGTATTTAATTAAAAAGTTAAACCAAGTAAAATGTCAGTTAAGTTTTAATTTAGATTTATTTAAATTATGGATATTTTGAAAATAATTTAAAATTTCAGTAGAGGAAAAAATATGTTTTTAAGTTAATCATAAGTTGAGAAAGATTTTGTATACATAAGCGAAAAGTCACATCAATAAAATACCATTAAAATTCCATTTTTTTATTTAACATTCAATACAACATTTCCTCTAAAACCAAGAAAACATAAACAATATAAGGAAAATGGTATAGTTATATATGTATACCGCACATGCATATGGATATATTTTTTACACATTTACAAGAAATTATAATTAATGAATATAGACCTATATTTACCAACAGGTAAAGGCTTAATAAAATAAACAAATAATTAATAAATAAAGAAAAGTTGTTTCTTAGGAGGATAGGGGCATATTATTATTAATATTAAGATAACAAATTGTTAATTGCTGTATATTCGAGCTCTATTGTTTATATATTTTTTTATTGAGACTGCTCAATTCACATCGAAAGTTTTTATATGAAAACTATTACAAAATATATCGTAAAATATGTTGTAGGCACAATCCGAATAATCTTGTGATACTGTTTAGATGCTAACGGTCGTTAGCTACTACAAGATAGCAGATTGGTTCGTACCAAATCATCACTATAATTTACATATATCCTATATTTAACTTCCAAATTTCGTTTTTCTATTCCAATTATTTCAGTTATAAAGACAAGCAACTCTTCAAAAACAGCCAGTATTATGCCTATTGCCTATCACTCGCAATTGAAAATGAAACATGCATTGACGCACGATATGTGACTTGATTAATTCCATATTTTTATATATATTTTTAAATTTTGAAGAAAACATTCTTTCTGTCTAATTAAAGGAATTACTGACCCATCACAGCGTATGTACTACTCGTAAACCGATTTCGGTATATTGTTTAAACGATTTCACCGTTTCACATTTATATAAGTACAACATATTATGGTCCCGACTTAGCGACTATACAACTCATACGATCAAATGAGAACCAGCTTTCGCGTGATGACAGTGTAGAGGATTAATATGCACTCTTAAACCTAATTTACTATCTAAATAAATACGAAACAGAGATAACGATTTGAATCCAGTGTTGATTGATAGTCTTTATAAGCACAAACTGTTTATTTTATCAAACTATTTATGAGCAGCACACTACATAAGCCCAGTTTATTTATAGAGGGTACGGACGCGATAAGCGGCATTACGAAACACACATGCATCAGAAATACGTGCATAGCAGAAGTGTAGAAAAGAACAAATATTTCTAAGGATTGGCCGGAAATAAGCTTTCACCAGCAAAAAATTTATGCAGATATTTGAAAGGCAGTTAACAAATTTTGAATGTTAAGCAGATCTAATTTTTAAAATTTATCCTGGTAACATATAATTTTCATTAAACCCTAAAAAATATAATTTTTTTTATGTAGTTAAGTTATTAGAACTTTAATATATGTTTTCTACAATTTGCATTATGATGGCAAAAATTGATAAACTCACTGCAGATCCAAAAATTTGTTTATAAAATTTCTTTTGTATTGGAAATATGTTTTTCTGTCAGTGTTAGTCCTATTGCGTTTTTGAATTGTGTTATTGATATTTTTGTGAAATTTTCTATTAATTACTATTTTTTATGTATAATTGGTTTTACTAGTATGAATGGTCCTAAGGTGGCCTAGAATACATAGCAGAAGAATTTTAAACAAAATTAATTTCAAAATAATTTTCTTTAACAAATATGCAGATGACAGCATAACAGCATTAGAAGAAAAATATACTGTAATCGTCAAAATTTAACTGTAGCATGGGAAAGCCGAGAGAAGGAAAGTGAGCGTCGCTTTAAAATAGAAATATAGTCGCGTCTCCCACGACATGCCTAACGTCCAATATGATCCAGCGCAAAATTCTACATCAATTATTATTAAGGTTTAGTAAGTTCCTACTAGTAATTCGAAAAATTTTATTAACTCAGTTCGGTGGGACACCTGTACATTTTGACTAACACTGCAGAGTCGTTTACTTCATGCACTAAATTTTAAATGTCGTTCATCCTAATCGCTTAATTTTTTACTTTTTGCTTTTATACTTCTAGTGTCCTACCTTATGACATGCATACATTTTTGACAAACGTTGTAAGTATGGTCGTCAATATTTCTACAGTACTGCAATTGCTTTAGTTATTGTTAGTTACCTACTAATATCTCCTATTTTCGATTTCTTGTCAGTGTCTTTTTAGCTTCTAGGAAATTTATTGTAATATTTAGTTGAACGATAGTTTTCTACTTGATTTTAACGTTGTATCCCTACTTGAACTTCATATATGTACGCTTTTATCTTTATACATTAATTTTAAAGCATAGTTTTAAGAAAAGTTCTCTTTTTTTACGGTTTTGCTCCATTGTAAAGTTTGACCAACAAATTCAGATACACCGTGTATTTTAAGTACACTAATCCAGAAATCATAATAATCTTTAGCGCATTTCTTTTTCCAGATGTGTGTTGGCCAACAACTTTTACAATAGGTGATCATTCTCAATGTTGAAACACGTGAAAGAATGTATAAAAGTTGGCCAAATTGCAATAAATACAATTACATTACAGTTATTACACAAAATTATTGAGGAACATATCTACCAGTGTACTCTACTTTTATAAATAGGCCTGCAGTATCGAATATCACCCCTATATCTAAAATCAATATTCCGAGTAAAACGGGAAAGCTTTATGGGGGAGAATTTGTCACTTTACTATTAAATTTCATAGAGTAAAAGCAAATAAATAGGTTGAAAGGTAGGCATAGCAAAATCTGTATTTGACATTATGGTATACTGATAAAAAGGATTTTTTTAAATCACAAATATTTTCTTAGATTTAAAAAAAATCTGATTTTATATTTAATAAATCACATTAGTAATATTTCCTTGTCCCTTTTAAGGGGACTACTTGTATAGTTCAGCGTGAGCATATTCTATTTATAATAAAACACCATGTAATAAAATGTTTCTTTTTGAAGGGTTTAACTAAATGCGAAAATTGTACTACACTATTGCAACCCAATCCTTGGTGTGCACTTTGCGTAATTTTATATTATTAAAAGCGCGTTTTCATGAATTAAGTTCACTTGACCGACAGCTGGTCAGAAGCAAAAACATCATAACAAAACATTTGAAAAGAATAGAAATCACTGTTTTTATGTCCCAAATTATACTACGTGACATGGAAATTGCAGTACTATTGTTTTGCTCAAACTTGGCAAAAACGTTTTAGCTATACAAAAGTAATAATTGATTAAAATTTCCAGCGTCTGGTGGTGATCGATGTGCTCTTTAAGTATGTCGTTCCAAGCAACATACAATTCATGCTGGAGAACTTCACGTGTTTGCGGAGGATTCGTTCTCATAAGTGTTCGATTGTTGAGAGGTCGGAAAATCTGGTAGGTCATGGCAAAAGATTAGCATGGATCTCTTCGAACCGATTTGGAGAAATTTAGTGTTAAGTGAGAGCGGGCATTATCCTGCTAGAAAAGTGTGCCTCCATGTATTATTACGTATAGCACTTTATGCCATTAGTCCTACGGCTAGGTGCACATGGCTTTGAATAGAAAAACGAATATCAGAAATCACAACCTCCTCGCCTGATCCTTGGATAGACATATAAAATTCGGATTTAACGCTGAATACCAGCTTATGCCACTCCCACGTTTCAGTGCATTGGCAACCTACACCACTCCAAACGTTGCTGTCGGTGTTGAAGCATAAGTGGTAACACAATGTATGGCAGATAAGAATGCACGCCAAAAGTCTTGATATACCGATAAATGGTTCAAAGGATCACAAAATGACGTTCGTTCCCTAACCATTGATCTACAATTTATTTGTTACTGGAGAATTGGTCTCTTAATGCCATTAAGCCAAGGTGACGGTTCTCCACCTCATCAGTCTTGCTTCGGTGACTAGTTCTTCTTCGGCGACTCTCCTGTTTTGTTTCTGGTGCATTGCTGATACGTGTGATGGTGTAATGGCGGATTAGTTCCGATTTGGAGTTTCCCTGGAAGAAAAACCACCCTCGCGAAAGCCAACAATACGGCCTTTTTCAAGTTCTTTCATATGGCGGTAATTTACAGCACACTATTAGGCCGCGTTTCCACTGCCGTGTAGAGCTAGGATGAGCGGACTTGAACTTAGTCCACTTAAGGGGAGGTTTACATATATATATCGGAAAAGTCCAAAAACTTTGAGCTTTTTTTTCAGACAAAGGAAAAGATATACGAAATACGGCTTTTTTTTTAATAAATATATTAAAATTTGAACATTAAAAAAATATATTTTTTTTAAAGACAAGACCACTATAACGTTCGCTATTTGTATCTAGGTAGCAATGTGTACAGAAAACACGGTCAACCGCGTAAATTCTAGCATACGCAAAAGTGATCCGAAATTGAAAATAAAAAGAAGAGTTAGAAATATATTAAATTTGTTGGAGGTTATACCTAAATTTAACCAAATAAGTCGAAAGCAAACAATATGGCAGATGCCTGGACTTTGATTTGATTATTTTCTATTTCTTTTTTGTGTGTATGTGGATAAAAAATGTGGAATATTGCAATTTTAGTATATTATAGGTATAACCTCAATAAAAACTGTTTACATTAAGAACACAAAGAATTAAGTTGATATATTGAACACTTGAAGGACTAGAACTTACGCAGATATGAATATCATGTTTCGAGAAAAACGCGTTCAAACTTTCTCAGCAAAAATTTTTACAAATAGTTCAACATACACTTAGTCAGCTATTCCAGCACCAAACATTAATCCTTCTTCTCTTCATACTTCTGCATTTGCAAAATTTGTTGCTTCCCTTTAGACAGCACAGCAAGTTTTGCAGCGCTGGACATACTCTGCTCTGCTCGTTGTATGCGCTAACGATCAGAATTGATGACGAAATTTTTGGCATCAAGTCCTACTGCAATTCCACCGCATTCATTATTTGTAATACAAAAAGTAACCTTCATTGAATAAATTTGCGGCAATGTAGGTAGCAAGTTGAATTGTTTATGGGTCGCAGTGTAAATCTTTTGGAGCTAGTTTCTACACACATGAACTAAACGAGTCGTTTCAGTTTTGACAATTTTTTCCAATGCATCTTTGCAAGAAATCACTCTAGAAAAAACTTCATAAATCGGCCTAATAGCATCTTGATTTTTTTTTTTTTGCAAAAGAGGGTCATGTATGAATGAAGCAAGCTCAACCTTGACTTCTGCAACGCGCCACTTACACAGGCTGTCTACACCTTTTGGACAATAAATGTGTCGTGGATCCGCGTCGGTTGAACATTTATAATGAAATGTAGCCCAAATAGCTGCCTTCATTTTTATGCAGAATCTGGATGTTGTCTAATTGCTAGTCCACAGTACACTATTGTTAAATTATCAATAACTTTGTCAGTCAGTTTACCAGCGCCCTTTCTTCAAAGGCCACTCATTCTTTTTTGTTCATCTCCAACGCATTCTCTTTTTTTCTTGAACAGTAACATCTTCGTACGGCTAAAAATCACAAATTGCTTAAAAAGTTATCTTGTCTTAGTCGCCTATCCGAAATCGTGCGAAAATTTCTTTTAAGGCATCGCATCGACTTCCATTTTTCCTGTGCTACTCTGATGATCCGTATTAGTGCGGTTACCTTTGCCATCATATTCTAGCCAGCTTTTATAAGAAATTTAGTGTAAGTAAGTGCATCTGTAATAAATTGATACATTTTATGGTAAGTAGTTTTCTAAAGCGTGGGAAATTGTGTTTTAAGTAAAAGAAATATTGTTAGATCAGTTTCTTCAAATGTGCGTTTTATTTCGGATCTAATTGCTTCATATTATTGTAATATAAATAGCTACTCTGTCGTTTATTTGTGATCCCGACTGCAGTGGCATTTCTAATTATTAAAGACAACTATACATACACTAACAAACAATAAGTATGATATTTCGACCCGAGCAGCCCCGAGTCGAATATAGTACATCTAATTTGCTCCGTTTGTGTTCGGTACACCCGCTCTTTTAATAAGCCGCAGCGGCTTAAACAATGCGAATATTACGAAACCGCTTTAACCATGTATGTTATATATTTGGAGCTTTCAAAAAATGCAAAAAACCAAAAATCGATTTTTCCAGTCAATACATGTAAACCTCCCCTTAAATGCTGTAAATGGATATCGATGCCTTTGATTATATTTAAGGAATTCTTCTGCACTCTGCTCCGCACGGAATTTGGTCCAACTCGTAATTTCTATCGGTGTCATTGCGTTATCTTCAACTGTGATCAGTGGAATAGTTCATTAAAGTGCAGTAAAGATTTGAAAACAGTATTTATTAAATGCTTAACATAAATACAGTAGCGCCTTTTTTTGAATTTGGCTTTTCTGCTGAGCCGGCAGATGGCACCACCTCTTTATGAGCAGTTTCGTGATCTTCGTTCTAAGTTTGTTGCCAAGAAGATATAGCCTTACACCTATTAATTCTTTTGGCTTCTGATCCTTGTTCCCTTATGAAACCTTATTTTAATTTTTGTAGCCTATAGGCATTTTTTTTTCAGGAAGGAGCGTTCCCAGTATTCCCTTCACATCAGAGAAGTGTGCAAAGTATTATTTACCAGCATCCAGCACGTTTATCACGTGTTTATTACGTAGTCATGCGTGGTAGTGGTGGTAGCAAAAACCGACTTAATAATATTTAAATATCAACATTATAATACAAGCAAAAAGTAACACTTGGGCATCTGACATGTTTGTTTTTTCTTCATCTAAAAGTATTTAGTTGATGTCATGGAATTTGGTGGCCGTGAACATAGTCTTTAAACTATTCAGATTTATAGCAAAGTAATATTTGGTGAACGGTACCTAATTATCAGAGGGAAAAGTCGCTCAGGCTTTTGGGCAAAAAAAACTGTTTGCTTATTCCCTGTTCATAGGCTTTCTGTTCGGGAAAGCGCGCGGGTTTACTATTCAGTTCGATGCAAAATAATAACTTTATGGGTACACCCATATATGTCGGTTGCACTTGTTTTTCGGTTGAATGTTCGGTCAATGTGTTTATCTGATTCTTAACTCTCCAGTCGGCCAATTTCATTTCTGCAGGCTTGTTCGTTATGGGAGATCTGTTATTTCCACACACTAAAGAATATAGGTAATTTTTCTTGGTAAACTTTTTTTAATAATTTGTCGAATAGAATAGGGGTAATGTACAGAAATTTAAGGAAAATTTTTAAATGTTAGATATTTTTCCATAATACATGATGTATTTGACGTGAATATTAATGGGAAAATTTCTTTTCCTTAGAAAAAAATCTTTAACATTGTAATATTAGGGGAGACTGCGCCTGGTTGTGACTGGGGTAGGTAGTTACAGCGGCAACTGTGGCTAAGCAGAGAACATTATATTAAGTTTAAGAAGTGGCAAATGATCACAACACCATCGGCCAATCATTTGCCACTTCCTAATATAGCGTTCTTTGTTTAGCCACAGTTGCCGCTGTAACTACCTACGAAAAAGCGAATTTGAAAAAAAAAATGTACATGAAGAAACCTTATTTGAATTAAATATAGTAACTTACGATTAATATTACAATATTACTGTTTTCTTTAAAGCGATTAAACTATTTCTTCAAAATATGTAATATCTTTTATTCAAGTAAATTACCTGAACAGCAAAAAAATATTCGTTTGGATATATGATATCAAGTACGATTTTCTTAAAGAAACAATTTATTTTATACAAAGTTGGTATAGTTACAGATAAAGTAGTAGTCGATTTACTCTGCCAGAGCACTTTCAGTTCTACGATATTTTCCTTTTTGTCAAAAAAAATCTAAAATACTGATTTTTTCTTTGATAATTTTATTTTTAAACAAGTAAAATTTCTATGGAAATTATAATCACCTTAGAAATTATACTTGTGAGTATTCCAGACTACATGAAAAAACCTTGGAAAAAATAGCTATAGTTAAAAGTATTACTTCTAAAACTAAAATGCCTGTACGAATATGAACAAATATATAATATATATTGTTATTTTTACGTATAATTTTAATAAAATTATTGACGATATGAACGCAATACGCAAACTTTTTTTCGTTAGTACAATGTTTGCAATTATTACAAGAACGAAGAACAGATAGCATATCTTAATGAAAGGCGTGCGGCAGTGATTGAATTACTTACGTTGCGGTCGCTAACTGAGTGAGAGTTTGGCGTGTGACCCTTAGAGCGCGTGCATCTAAACTCGTAATCTCTTAGTAGGAAATCGAGAATAACACAGAGACACGACACTGAAGAATGTGTATTTGCTCTTGGAGGAATGCTAACGACGATAGATAGACAGAAACTCACCTTTCTATTCCCTTTTCTGCATGTATGGTGATTCCTCCTCCACAGAGGACCATCAAAAACAAAATGCCATGGTGGCATTTTTATGATTTTCACTCATCAGTGAATTGAGTGAATGCAATGTGATTATTGCATCAATGAATTTATAATGAAGTTTATATTTTAATTAGAAGTTTACTTTATAACAATAACTAATATTTATTAGGATTATGAATAACATACATTAAGTCAACCCTTTGCGATTAGCATATCAACAAATACTGTTCATTGTATTGATGCCTTTCTTCATTCTTTTACTGGAGTTTACACATAAAATTAAAACTCACGGTCATTCAGTAAACCAAATAAAGTTGTTAAAACAAAACTGGTGCTCTTTACAACAATAACATATTTCATTGAGCTAATTAAGCTACCATTTCATTTTCAGTGATTTTGATTTCATTAATACAATGAATGTAATATTACTCAGTAAACTTTGTCGTTATTTAATAATATCATTTTCATTAATTTGATAAACTCCTTCTTTGGACCAATTTTAATGTATTGTTTCATGTTAACAATGATATCTTTCATTGTTTTAGGACAAATTTTTGGTTGAGTGTGGACAACGTTTTTTTTTCGTTATGATTACTTCTAATTCTCAAATTTTTAAACATATAAAAAATCAACAAAATTGTTGTCTACATAAGTACATTCACGAGGGAATTTCGTAAATTTAATTTCAGGTGTTCATAAAGTAATTTTTTAAAAATATTTTGTGAAATCCGTCATTCGCTAAATTTACTAAATTCGCTACAATTCGTTCGCTAGCCATCCCTCTGATGTTGAAGTGAATTTGTGATGCAGGTGTAAATTTATCAAAAGATGTAGAAAAGTATTTGAGTCAATTCAGAAAAATATTCTCCCTTTTTAGCGTTAACTTTAATAAATTTGGGGTGTATTATCTACAAAAAGGTTTAACAAAATAAGATGAAATACTATTCAATGAGATATACTTTCTTAGATTTCCAACGTCGTAATTCTCAACTGTTTTTTCTTCGACTCTATATATTGGAACTATTCTATCTCTAGAGAAGAATAAAGAACACAGAGAATAAATTAATTTGCGGTGATTAATAACATTTTCATCCGTAATGTTACTCTGCAACGTATTAGTCACAATAAGTTACTTATACGGTAAGAAAAAAGTAAAATATAAGTAATCTCTTTAAGCGTAAGATTCCATAATATAAATTTAAATTTGAAACTTATCTCCTGAACGGGCTTCCCGCAAATGTTATTTTTGTTATTTATTTATTATTTATTTGTTATTATTTATTTATTAACTCTTTTAGTATACAATTTAGCGTATAGAATTTGCGTCCCAATTTTTTTGTTCTGCTTGTGAAGAAAATAATTTTTTATATATTTTTCTATGTAGACAAGAAATTGGTTCAAATTAACAAAATATTTTTTACTATGAATAACTGTTGTTAGATAAGTTAATTTAAAGAAAGTTTCACCACCAAAATTTTCTATTGAAAATCAAAATCAACACATGATAATTTATTTCAACCCTGCTAATGTAATGGGAGAGGACTTGATTTACGCGAACAGACTTTCTCATTGTTTATTCACGAACTGCGATCGTGGATGCTACGAACAGCGCATCCCGTAGTTTTATCGCCCCCTCCCGAGCAACTTTCCGCCTTAAGTTCCTGGAATTTAGAACCGAAAGTTATCGGTCTGAAAGCCTGAAACACAGTCGCGCGTACGGATCTCCCTCTCTCTTACCCGCCCCCCATTATGTCTCCCTCACTCCCTGTTTTTGTGTGTGTGTGAACACGAACCTCATGTTCGTTAAGCATAGGGTAGGTCACGGCTAGAAAGATTGTCTACGAGTCGGTATCCGCCGAGGGTATCCGCGGTGTTCTAACAACGCGCACGGTCACAAGCAGCATGATAGGCTGTTTCATCATTGTCAAGGACAGTGTGTTTGAAGCAGCCGGAGGGGCCCGGTTTAAGCAAACGAAGACAGATAAGAAACGAATGGAATTTTGTTAACGATACGACACTTAGCAGCTAGCGTGAATGATATTTTTGAGACAGGACAAATGTAAACGTTATTTCAAGCTAGTATATCGTAACGAAATACACCAGGTAGTGCTTTGGAGTTGTAGTATAAAGAAGGTATGTATGTACTTATTACAGAAAATTTAGAAAATCTTCATGTATATTATGTGGGCGACGATTAACAACAACGCAATACATACTCTCAAGGAAATAGTAGAAAAAGCTTTCGACTCCCTCAGAAGAAACAAACACGGCAGCTTTAGAGATAATGGGAATCAAAGGTAAATTAAGGAAATTAATACAAATGAAAATGTTAAATACAAAAGTAAGTGCAAATACGCAGAAAGGATACATACCGAAGATTCATATTAAAAACATCAAAATTGAAATTTCTAAATTAAAAAGGCAAAAAAAACATTCAAAAGTGAAACACAAAGTCTTGGTTCTATAACTGTTGTCTCATTTATTTAATTTGTTATTTTGTTTTCTTAGTCATATTCAGATAGTAGATAAAAAAAAAATGTGTACCGTTTAGTAGGGGGTAGGGCTACAAGCATGCGTGTGGAATAGATTGCCATTTGCGATATCACCGCAGTATTGTTTTGACTTTTGTAGGGTAGTTAATAGTACTTATCATTTTTTATATATGTACCTACATATATTTTTAGGTCAAGGATTTGTGCCGTTTTAGTTTTGCTTTTTTAGGATTTGTTTTACTATCGTCTTTGTTTACAGCGTTGTATATAGTTTTCGTTTACGTTAACAGTCGTTTTTACTTGATTTATATATCACCGATATTTAAAAAAACATCATGATTAACCCATATTATTCTAGTGTTAATGATGACGATGTCGTTAAATAATAAAATAAAGTGATCAAATAATAAATAGCTGAATAAAACTGTAAATAAACCGATGTAAGGGGAATTTTAATCCCCTTACTCTCCTATTCAGTAATAAAATATTTATATGTATGACGAACCTGCAGTCGAATGCTTGATGACTGCATGCCAGTACACGTACGCGCCAAACATGTTGTCTCTTCGCTTGGTCGACTCAGTGGCATGCAGAATCTATTTTTTGTCTACTCTCTTGACTCACATTTCATTTATTGTGTTTTGCTTTTGAATGTTTGTCTTTGACTCTTTAATTTTGAAAAATCGATTTTGACGTTTTATAAGACCTGAGGATGGCGTGCCATAGCCGAAACATGTTGTGTGCAAATATATTAAACACTTTTTATGAATGTAAGGACGTTTACTTTATATATACTTTCACTAACCGCATTCAATGGATTTCAACATACAACATACCGAAGAATTTAATAAATTTTATATAATAAATAAATGAGGTAAAACAAGAAGATTCGCTGTCGGCAACATTATTTAATTTAGCGCTGGAATATGTATTGAGAAAGATAGATAAAGGCACCATCAGAACAAAGGGAACACAAATAGTAACGTATGCCGAAGATATCGTAATTGTGTCAAAAAACCGACAGTTGACCAAAAAAATACTGGGAGAATTAGTGAGAGAAGGGGACAAAATGGCACTGAAGATAAACCAAGAGACAACAAAATTAATGAGACTAGGCAGTAAACGAGAAAGTAAGAATAATTCAACTAAAATAGGAAGCTATACATTTGAAGAGGTAAACATACTTAAGTATTTAGGAGTGACAATAACTAATGATAACACGGCCGCAGAAATAAAATAAAGAATAAGCAATATGAACAAGGCCTATCAAGCAATAAAAGTAAAATAATGGGAAAGAAAACAAAAATGAGAATTTATAAAACTATAATACAATCAATTGTACTATACGCTGCAGAAACAATAACGATGACTAAGAAATAAGAAGAACTTAGGATTTAAGAAAGAAAAATAGTAAGAACAATATTAGGCCCAATAAAAATAGACAACAGTGAATATAGAAAAAGTACCAATTATGAATTAACACAGGAGCTAACGGAGGTGACCTGATTAATTAAATTAATTAGAGTAAAATGGTTGGGATGTGTGTGGAAGACCGGAAATGGAACAATAATTCGCAATATCTTGAAATAGCAACCAGGTGGAAGAAGAGGAAAAGGCTGGTCTAGATCTACAAGAAGTTAAAGCGGACTTTCACAAAGCTGGCATTCATAGATCTAGAAAGCTCTAGGAGCGGCGATACTCCGTTGGGATGCTTACCCATTGCATATATATTATAGAGTGCTTCACGGAACCCGTTCATTAAAAATTTTTGATTTTGCAATGATATTAGATTTTGAAACTTTGAGGTTAAGCATAGGTAGCTATAATATATTTAGAAAAAAAATACTTTAGCTATGTCGCATTTCCCGTTACATCGAAAGTTATGGCCAACTTATATTGTTATATTATATGGTTACGATACCATATCACACATCTCCCAATTGCGATGCCAACATTTGGCAGATACAAAAATACAGTGAATCTATTAAGATATCGTTGTTTACATGAACATTTCCTTGGGGAACAGAAACAGATATATATTTTCTATAATATTGTAGGTATAACAAACAAAACACACATATGGACGCTAAAGTAAAAAAATATTACATTTCTCTGGACTAACGAATAAGTTTTCCAACTACTTGATAATCACAAATTCTGCGAGTGTTTGTGGCATCCAAAAACTTAAAATGTAAATGTAGAAATGTAAAAAAGATGCCTAGATCATTCCGGCAGAAAAAGCAAACATCATTCAACTCACAAGTAAAGAGAAAAATCAAAAATATTTTAGTCCAATTCTATGGAGAAAGGAAAAAATGCTGTGAAACAAGCACAAATCTGGTGCTGGTGCACATTTTAATTCAAAGTAATTGGCCTATAATAACTTTTTTTGGCAAGTCAAAATAACGTGCTATTTTTGATTATTTAAGAGTATGATAAAATAATAGAACGCTTATTATTAGCTATTTCATTTTATGTGATCATTATACGTCATGGAACATACAAGAAAATACGCTGTGCTTCTAAAACCCAAAACTCGTCTTTGTTGCACATGTGGCCTTCCAATAATACCTCATCACATCACTGTCGCCATTGTTGTTGTAGTTACTGTGTTTGGAAAATAACATGCAATACTACAACTTTAAGTACATGTAAGCCATCTCACTTCAGTTTTGTGTTCAGACTATGGCAAAACCCGCCGACTAAATGAGTTCTACGTGAGTAGCTTGTAGCTTAACCCACAAAACCAAAGTAAGGTGAGCCAACCTGTAAATAGAAAAAAACCTTGTATTGTGTTACGCGTGCTATTTTGAAACAGTGTTGCGCTTTTATAACGTTGTTAGAAACGATAACTAAACTACTATTGACAATTTGTTGCTTGAATGAAAACACTAAGTTTCTAAATGTTCCTAAAAATACGTTGTCTTTAGCAATAAAAAGAAACACGATGAAACAAAAAGTTTCTTGATGCTGTTTTAGTGAAAACGTAGCTTTAAATTTCACTAACAAGTAACATATATTTATTCCAGCGAGCGCGATCGTAAAGAAGAGGGTACATAAATACAGCTTGTTAGACTATATCTGTATATGAAAATTCAATTCCTTAAATATCTCAGTTTAACTCAAATCAATCACAAATTTACGAAGAATTATTAATTTATCATCAAAATCTGATCTATATTGATGACATGACAGAAGCTTAACAGAAGATTAAATCGCAAGATTAAATTAGGAATTTAGAAAACCCTTGTTATATAGCACATAATTTTATAGATATTGCACTGATTTTTTGTTGAAGAGTAAAGAAAATTAATTATATGATCTTAAGAAATATGATTTGTACATTTTAGTGATGTAACGAACGTGATTTTACACATTCGCGAATGCGAATATGTGCACTAGACATTCGCGAATGCGAATATTAACTTTTTAACTTTACTAACGTCATCTATTAGTTTTCTATTTACAACTATACGAACACTTGCATTAAGCACACGCAGAGAATTAAATTTCTCCATCACCGCAGCGAAACTAACCAAGTACAACCGAATCGTTTCAGCTTTTTACATCTTATTCTTGTCAATTCAAGTTTAGTTTTGAGGTTATTGATGGTTATTCTAATATAAACTGAAAACTTGTGCTCAAAAGGTTGTTTTAGGATTTCTATGAATTTTAATATTAGTTTTTTTTTTCCTAAATTATCCATTTTAACAGGTAACTTTTATATTCGCAATATTCGCATATTTTTTTGCGAATGCGAATGCGAATATTCAAAAACATGTGAATATTCGTTACATCACTAGTACATTTATACAATTTTGACCGTTCTTTATATATTTACATTATCTAATGTCTCAAATCTGAGTATGAGGAGCAATTCATATGAAATCGGTCGTTTGGAATAAAGAGATACTTAATTGTGGATTGGACCTATTTAACTTATTTCACTATTAATTGTTTTTAATAATTTATAATACCATAATATTTAGGAGTAAGTACATTTTGTATATAAATTTATATAAAATTGCATTCCGTTTTATGCTACATTAAAGATATTATTTGCTAAGAGCGCTCATGTGTTACGTAAAAATGTAAAGAGCCACTTGGTTACTAACTTGCTATAAGTCGTCAAACAAAACTGCATTTATCTCGTCAAAAACAAACATTTCTATTCTAGCATGGAAAAGATATACATATCTACGTTTATTATAATCTGCTTTTATAGTGTCATTCAACTTTCTCTCTTCTCTCGATCTTTCCCAGCAGCTTCTGTACGTTACAGCAATTTTCCTGTTCATAATTTTTCCGGTTGATGTGAAGCAGATAACAGGCTTACGGCATTACCGGTTTAGCCAATATTCAATGGACTAAGACTTTTGTATCGGTAACACTGCACACACGATTTATCTACAGAGTTAAAGTAACAAACCATTATTTCCTGTCGTATAAACCGCAAAAAATAAATTTGGACGAATAAAAAGAACAAAAAGCTTGTACAAGCACATTTATTCCAGGCTAGTACTTTATCTTTGTTCGCTGTTTTGAGTCACTTTTTTATTACCTTCGGTGATATTTTTCTTGTTGTTAGAAACCAACGTTAGCAAATGTTTATATATCTGAAGAATGTACTACGTAAGTACTCACTATTACATTATTTTTAAATACATTACTGCATGTCCTGTACGTTAAATAGGTTGCCTTTTACAATTTCTTAATAGGATGATGTATTTTTAGAAGTAGATCTTTGCGTCGTAAGATTTGTATGGTTGACATGTCAAGAAGTACTATTGGAGTGAGATATTAACATGCTGCCGGCTTTCTATTACAATTTTTATTTTTGAGAAAAACTTGCGTTAAAGCGCCATATAATTTACTGTTACACAATCTAAAAGTTTCGACTATAGACAGTGTCTTCAAAGTAACTAAACGCTTAACTTCTTTGTTATATGAATATACGACCTAGCTTACTAATTTAATTAATGAAAGGTGTTATTTTGTCTTCTTTTTGTACAATGGATGTAAATCTTCATTTAATAGTGGAATATTACGATTTACCCACACCAGAGCATTTAGATTCCCATATTCGGATTCTGATATCTGGATCTCAATTTTACAGGATAGTTATAGTACTAATATTTACCAAATATATGTATTACAGCTATTTATATACAGACAAAATTCCTGAATGAAATGAGTTCATCTTTTTACTAAATGTAAGCAAATCTTTTTAAAGTTTATCCCACAGGCAGTTCGCATACATTCACTGTTGTGTATTTTTATGCTCTGGTTACTACTACTAATACACAATCAAATTGCTTGAATATATAAAGCAGAATATCGAAAAGAAACTCGTACAATGAGAGAAAAAGTTATTTCTTGTTAATAAATATGCATTCATTCAAATTAATTGTTCTTTTAAATAGCGGCAAAGAAATATTTAATACGTAGTAAGGAAAATATTTGAAACATTTTTTTTTCTTTCATACACCAAGGGAAAGGTATATTTATTTTAAAAAAAACCGTGTTATTTGAGTTTAACTGCCTTAATCGAAAGCAGCTTTATTTTGGGTTTAAATAATGCGTGTAGATACAATTATTTTTACTTTGTTGTGTTTAATGATTGATTTGGACGCGATTTATTTACGAAAAATAATGTGGAATGGAAACCCTCAGTATGGTACACATAAACGATTGCATATCGTTCACCAAATACTATTTTGCTGTAAATACCAATTGTTAACTGTAAATAAATATTTTTTAAATATAAACATATATATCACATATACCCCACCTTTGATCACTTTATTTCAAATATATTTGTTAATATTTAAGCTTGCTTATTTAAAACAATAGTATAAATGATTTGTTTGTCTCTATACATACGTATGTTGGGGAATATTCAAAGTTAATACTTGTTGATATTTTTCATGTTTGTTATTCTCAAATAAACTCTCTCAGTGCATTGGCAACTGACTTTCATTAGGATCATTTAGAAGAACAGATATACATAGATATTTTAAAATACGATGAGGAAGTATTGAATAATCTACGAATAAAGATTCAAAATTTGATTCGAGAACCGTATAGTAGATCCGGATTCAAAAATCGGATAGTAGATTCAGATATAGTCCTAAGATTAGGATCTCAATTTTGTCTGATATCAATAGCACTAGTTACAAGACGTTGGACAATTTCATTTACCTAAATCCAAAACTTTAAACGATCTATCACCAATCCATGTGTTTATTTTAACAAACAAACCGATATTTTATCATTACCACCTACCTATGTAGACAATATTACTTTTTGGAAAATTAGAACATACAGAAAAATCAAAGAAAAAGAAATTTGAAATAAAAGATTTAGAGGTAGAACACATTTTATCGATGGCATGTGAAGGTGGGACGACGAAGCTGTATCAAACAGAATATGTAGTAGAATTATCCCTCGCGTCTGTATACGCGCGTGATTGCAATACATCATGTATAATAATAATTTCAGTCAAAATCATAGATAACTGTCAAAAAGATTATACTTTATTTTTATATGTTAAATGTTCATACACTTCAGATATTGCAAAACCTGTTTATTCTATCTAAAAACCACCCACACCTAACAATTTTAACCATGACCATGTGCTATGGATGGGTATTAGACCTAAAGTTACTTTTTTTTGTAGTTTTAAAATTTTTATTTGATGTTGAGCAACTATTTTAAGATTAGATGGAATATAGAAACATTTTTTTGAAATATGAATACGTGCGGCGAGCAAACAATAGACTAATTACTCATAAAGTTATTTTGATTTCTTTTCACAATTATGCCGTTATTTTACTTAGAAAAAGTTATTGATATATAAAAACACAGTTAGTTATAGCAATTGATAAAATACTGACAAAAGTAAAAGTAAATCTCATAAAAGAACCCTGTTAATGAATAATTTTCACATTACTTAGCAGTGTTTGCAATTTCAAAACATGCCTGCAACCGTTTCAATATATACCTACCTATTGGTGTTTATTTTAAATTCACTAATTGTTGGTGTGTTATATCCCTATGCAGGTATATAAATGAGCTTAAAGTAAATATGAGCACACACCTATTCCTATTACTGCAAACATATCTATCAATTTTTATCCAATTTAAAACAAACTGGTCGCTACTATAAATACACGTTTCAAGCGATATGCAAAGTTTATTTTGTATGTGGTTTCAAACATATCCGGAAATCAATTAGCGACGAAATCGAAATAGGAAGTTGTATAAATGTTTATACTGAACAACTTGAAAACTAAACAGTGTGACAACTGTTATTACAAGTATACATACATAGCGATCGAAAAATAAAGATCCTATGTTTTCGTATCATTCTTCATGCTTTGAAAATATTGTTGCTTTACACTTACTTATCTTAATTGGAATTCACCAAAGACATTTATGGTATACTATAAGTACTATAAGTATTTTTTCGAAGGTTTTTTTCATCCTGGGATATTCATAGTAAAATTCGAAATGTGGGTAACTTTTCCAAGATTTTTTCATGTAGTCTGGAATATTCACAAGTAAAATTTCTAAAGTAGTGATAATTTCTATGTTTTACTTGTTTAAAAGTAAAATTACAAAGAAAAGTACACTATTTCTGAACTTCTTCCTAAGAAAAAGAAAAATACCGTTGAAATGAAAATGACCTGATGGAGTGTAGTTAATTAGAATTTAATGCATAAAACACAAACAAAATATGAACATTTCTAATGTTTAACCAAAACCACTGCACGTCAGTTATCCGTTGCTTCTCCACATTGGCGGTTAATTCGCAAAAAGCAAAAGCCACTGTATACAATCGGACAACTGTTGTGATAACAGTTCCTAAGAAATATTTATCCAGCAAGTAATAGATAAATATTTGATAACTATGTCTGCCATGTAGAAAACTTATATCGAGTATGGAAAGATAGTGCAGTGAAATAAGGAGAACCGCCATCTTCACGCGAATTTCTGTATTTGTAGAATATGTTTAACGTATTTGCTACTTTAAGCCAGAAAACTTTGCTATTATATTTTTAGAACATCATGACGTGATGATTTCCAGTTTTGTAATACAATTTTGAAGTAAATCTACTACTACTTTCTCTGTAACTGTACCGACTTTGTATACAATAAATAGTTTCTTTAAGAAAATCGGAAGTACTTGATATCATATATCCAAAACTATTTTTTGCTGTTAAAATAATTTATTTGAATAAAAGATATTATTTTTAACTGTAATTTTCCAAATTGTAAGAAATGTTAAGTTTTCCCTGAGAGAAATTAATATTTTTCTCAGTAATATTACAATGTTAAAGATTTTTTTCTTAGAAACAGAATTTTTTCCATTAATATCCACGTAAAACAGTTTGTACATTAATCCCCATTGAATTGCCGTTTTAGTCATGGAAAAGATTTATTTTTCCAGTGTTGATAATTTTGCATGTATGGAAGGTAATCTTAAACCCAGGAGAATAGGTGAAGGTGAAGAGGTTTTGAATGCTGAACATGGAATATTATGTTGACAGCTAAATAGTAATGAAGAAAGTATAACCACAGTATACCATCACTACGGACAAGCTCGCAAAATCTTTTGTTCTTCTGTGGTCCGTTTTGAATGACCTTCATGCCTAGCTGCCATCTTGTAAAGCTGTTGCCAGGAATTTTCAAACATGTGGAGGAATTTATATTTTAAAGAAAGTGGGAAAATAGAATAGAAACATATAAAAATTTAGGCGTTTCTTATTCTAATTGTTATTGCAAATATTTCTGAACAGATTATAGTAATAAAACACGATTCTAGTAAAATAATGTTTAAGTGTTTTATGATAATTGAGTTCACATTCTTTCCTTTTTGTGACACAAATCTTTGTTTATATTTTTATAGTATAAAATATTCTTCCAAGAATAAATCTGTTGGTTCTTTCTCAAATAACTTAAAGAAAATGCAACTACTTCGGTGGAAGGGTTTTATTCAGTAGGGCAACAAGGGCACGTGCCCACGCAACCACCAAGATAAACAGAAAGAAATTCGCATATAATTCAGTGCATTATTTTATTTTATTATTTTCACGTATTTTTAAAACGATGATATCGAAGTTTCTTGCCGCACCACAGACGCTAGCGCATATGCGAATGCTCAAAACTATGTTTCGGGGCACTATTTCCGATGTACCTATTTCGAGTATGAATCGGACGGCTCGTTTATCTTCCCCATATCTTCTTATACGGTCGCTTTGGGGCACGCAATTTCGTGTCTCCAGTTAACGTCTTGCATTCATTGCGACTGTATCGTTTCCAACGCGCACCGCGCATGTGTGATTTCAAAAGCTTGAAGTGACGTTTATTATTAATGGTGGAAGTTAATTGAGTGCAAAATCTTAAAAAAAACCGTTCTCATTTGAGGAAAACATTTTAATTAAGAAGAAAGGAAGGCCTATTCCTGATTTTCAAATAAATTACACTCCCGCAAAACTCGAACTTACAATAGAGTATTTAGTAAAAATATATATGAAAAATATGAGTGGATGTGCGGATGTTCACTAACAAATAAACTATTTTGTTTTATCTGCTTAATTTTTGAGGAAAGGTCAGTGCGTGGGATAAACAAGAGTTAAATGATTTAAAGCATATCGGGCAAAGAAACACGAAAATTCCGTTTCTCACATGAATACATACGTGGATTTTAATGTTCTAGGCAAAGTGGACATACGTGAATAGTTAGACAGTGCTTATTTGCGACATAAAATTAAGTACAACGAAGATGTGGAAAAATCGTCATATGTAGGTATTTTGCGTCGGTTAATTATGTTTATAAAAAATTGTAAAATCTTATCCTACTGTTGGATAGAGTAAAATTAAAAAAGTGGAGCTTTCAGTAATTTTATGAGCGCGAGGACATTTTATGTGACGTAGATGTAGTAGTGTGTTTTGCCACTTTTTGTGTTCATAACACACAACAACTTGCAAAAAGTTTTGACGGAAACATATAAACTGTTGGATATTATTTGTACAAGCCCCATGTCGACAGCAGAATGTGAACAATGTTTTTTCACCCTCAAACGCATTAAAACTTTTCTGAGAAGCACAATGTCAGAAGATCGACTGAACGCATTTTTACAACAAAGTCATAGACGTGTTTTCCAGCATGAAAAATAGGAGAATGGATTTTATGTACAAAAAATAGGCAAGTTCTTATTTTGTGCCTACCCTCTTCATACTCACGAGCCGCCACTGGTTTTATTGTAGACTTTCAAATTTCTGACACGAACACACACCAACTTCTAATTAGGGTTCAAGAGTTATGACTATAGCGTTCTGTGCAATACAAAGACTTGTTGCTTTTTAGTCGACTACTTCATTTCTAATATCCGACTTTTTGTTTGTCAACGATGATGTCCGGGAGTGTACAAGTAGATAGTGTTTCGGACGTAGACTAAATAGTATCGAGTTGTATATAATGTTAATAAATGTGAAAAATGAGGATTAAAATTTATACTGGTATAATGCAGTTCAGACCAAAATCACATTATTTTAAAAAGTGAAAAAGTGAAAAAGTTAACATGAATTAAGTTATTGTGATAAATAGCGACATAGTTTAAAATGAATATCTTGTTAAATATTGAATATAGATGGCAGCACATTCAGTTCAGAGTGTGTAGTCTCTTAGTATTATTATTATTGTAATGACACGTTGTATTGTTATGTATTAAAAATAAACACATCGAGAAATCTCCAAACATATTTGGGTTTCCACATATTTATCAGGTTATGGGCCCAGATTGGATATCTGTTTAAAAAGTCGAAGGAAAACCATTTGTGATAAAAGTATCGAAGCAAATAAATCTGTTAAAGAAAGCACGTAACTCAGAAGAATAAAATGGCGGAACAAATGCTAGTTTTATGGTACCATTCTTGAATCGAATAATTTCAATAATTGGCAATTTCGTATAACAACTCTATTGAAACGTGAACAATGTGAAGAAGCTCTAGAAATTTCACCTGAGGAAACGGCAAGTGCTGAAACTCGGAATAAACTCAAAAAGGCTGATGCAAAAGCACAGTCCATTATCGTACAAGGTATTACAGATAAGCATCTAGACATAATTAAAGATTGTAAATCAGCTAAAGAACAGCTCACAGCTCTGAAAGATGTTTTTATAAGGAAAAGTTCATTTACTAAACTTTCACTTTGGAGAAAATTATTAAATTTAAGGTCAGCGTAAATGAAAATTAGAAGATCATTTTTTTAAGTTCGACACTATCATTAGAGAACTAAAGGAATCCGGTTCCAACATTGATGAGAGCGACAAAGTATGTCACTTATTACTATCACTGCCATCCAAATTCGACACGGTAGTAACTGCTCTAGAAACAGTGTCAGATGTGAAAATGGATTTTGTGAAGTCAAGATTATTAGACGAAGAAATCAAATTTAAATCTAAAGAAGAAAGTAATTTGGAAAATTCAGAAGATAGCAAGGAAGTCAGCTTTCAGGTCAGTGGCTACAGCAATAGTAAGAAATGTTATGTCTGTGGAAGTCCGCATCATTTTCAAGCTCAGTGCCCGAAGAGACAAGAGCAAAGGAATAAAGGTACATTTAAAAGAAACTACAGAGGTCGTGGAAGAGGTCAAGTACATAGGGGTAGAGGCAGAGGAACTAACTCAAATGAAACAGCAAATGCAGCAGAGCAACCAATAGTCTTGTATGCAGCGAACATATGCAGTGAAGCACAAGGTAAGATTACTTTTGTATTAGATTCAGGGGCTAGTAATCATTTCGTGCAAGAAGATTTGGAAAAATATATGAACAATGTAAAAATATTACCAAATAGCGTATCTGTACACATTGCTAATGGGGAGATATTAAAAACTAATAAATCAGGAGTACTGACAGCTAAATGTCAAGGTCAAACACTAAACATTGAAGCCCTCATAGTACCAAAAATTAAGCACAACTTAATTTCTGCATCCAAAATGACCTCAAAAGGGCATAAAATAATAGTTGATAAGGAAAAGACAAACTATTAGTGGGTCCAACTTTGAATTAAAATGCGAAAATAAAGACGGTTTGTATATATTGAGTATAGATAGCATAATTAAGAAAAACGAAAATTGTCACGCGACAATCGATGAAGATATATGGCATAAGAGGTTAGGGCACGCCAGCAAAGATGCTCTGGCACAACTAGGCTTAAAGATGTCAGACAAAATATGCTCAACTTGTGTTGAAGGGAAGGCGACAAGATCTTCTTTCGCGGTAAATGGGAGAAGGGCTAGAACGATTGGTGAGTTAATCCACAGCGACGTTTGTGGACCAATAACTCCGTGTACTATGAATGGAGGAAAATATTTCCAAGTTATTTTAGACGATTATTCACACTTTGTAGTAGTAAAAATCTTGAAAAATAAAAATGAAGCCGAAAATAATTTAAAAGACTATGTAATAGAACTTGAAAGGCAACAAAATGTTAAAGTGAAACGCTTTAGATTAGATAACGGGGGTGAATTTTCGTCGAAAGACTTTCAAAATTATTGTAAACAAAATGGAATTAAACTAGAGTACACAATGCCCTATAGTCCGCAGATGAATGGAAAATCTGAAAGAATAAACCGAACCCTACTGAACATGATACGAACAAAAATTATAGACTCATCTATTCCTAAATTTCTTTGGGGGGAGGCATTAAAGTGCTCCGCGTATGAACTCAACAGAACTCCAACCTCAACACTTTTGAGAGGCCAAACACCATCGAAAATTTGGCACGGAAGAAATGATCTGAGTAAAATGAGAGTATTTGGTTGTCGAGCATGGCACACTGTGTTACCAAAGGGAAACAAATTAGAACCAAAAGCAAAAAGATGTGTTTTTGTAGGATACTGTGGAGGTGGTTACAGACTATATTTACCAGACGAAGAAGAAATAATCAAAAGCAGAGACGTACGCTTTGATGAAATAAATATGGGATTTAAAGAAAATCCACAGAAGGAACAAAAGTTTATGTTTGGAGATGATGGAAACAATGATGAAACGGAAACCAATGAAGAAAGTAAAACAGAAGAAACAGAAAATGAAGAACAAAGAGAAGACGAGCGAAGTGCAAGTGAAAGTGAAGACTTCAACTTACCAGTAACCGAAATAACAAGATCCGGGAGGAACGTCGTGCGACGAAGAATTTACAAGATTATGAAATCTACGAAGCCTATTGTTTATTATCTAGACGAATAAAGAGCCTGAAACTTACCAAGAAGCCTGTAAAGTAAAGAGTGGCAGCAAGCTATCAAAATGAATTGAATTCACATGAGAGACTACAAACATGGGCTCCGCGGTTTTGCCTGAAGGGCATACAGCAATCGATACTCGTTGGTTTTTAAAATAAAAGGTGACGGAACGAAGAAAGCCCGTCTCGTTGCTAAAGGTTTTCAAGTACCTAATACCGAAGAGGAATATAGTTACGCACCAGTTTGCAGACTACCTACAGTCAGAATTCTAATATCAGTATCGGTACAGAAAAATTGGAAATTAAAGCAGATAGATGTACCGACTGCATTCTTAAACGGTACATTAGACAATGATGTCTACATTAAACCACCCGAAGGTCTAAAAATGTTGAGTCTCAACATGTTTAAATTAAATCGTGCGTTGTATGGGCTACGGAACGCACCAAATGCTGGAACAATAAATTCAATGAAGTGATGAATAACTAGTCTTTAAAGATCAGAGTATGATTATTGTCTATACACAAAGGACAACATTTACCTGGTTTTATTCGTTGATGACGCCTTAATAACTGGATCTGAGAAAGAAGTAAATATATTTCTAGAAAACTTATACGATGCGTTTAAAGTAAAGAAGGTAACAAATGTTTCAACATTCCTTGGTATGGGAATTGAATAAATGGAAAATGGACTTAAAATTACCCAAAAAAGATGATAGAACGTTTGCTAAAAGAATTGGCATGGAAGAATGTCGACCAGTAGCTACACCAATGGAAACAAACTTTCAAATAAATAGTGATGAAGAAATTGTGCAAAATATACCTTATAGACGACTGATATGTAGTTTGATGTACTTATCAATTGTTTCGCGACCGGACATTGCCTATAGTGTTTCATATTTAAGCAGATACTTGGATAGACCGACCATGAGCGCTTGGAAAGCTGGTAAACGGATTTTACGGTATTTAAGTGCCACCAAGAATTATGGATTATTGTACTCGAAAGGAGTCGCTGATATAGAAGCTATGTGCGATGCAGATTGGGGAGGTGACCGTCAAACTCGAAAAAGTGTTAGTGGTTTTGTATGCTTTCAGACAACAACCTATAGCTTGGTATTCTCGTAAACAGACCTGTGTAGCGTTGTCGTCGATGGAAGCCGAATACGTGTCAGCTGGATCTGCAGCTCAAGAACTGATCAACCTGAAAGGAGTGCTATCGGAATTTGGGAAATCAAAACCCGCAACTTTAAGAATTGACAATCAGAGTGCAATCTCTTTGATCAAGAATCATGAAAATTCTAAGCGTAGCAAGCATATTGACATAAAATACCACTTCATAAAAGATCTTACTTTAAAGAATGAAATTACAATTAAGTATATTAGCTCTTCAGAAAACTGTGCCGATATGTTTACTAAACCGCTAGGAAAAGAAAAATTTTTATACTTTAGATCCAGGTTACTATGTTAGCAATCTTAATGAATTAAAAAGAAAAGGAATTGTTGTAATACATTAAAAATTGAGAGGGGGTGTTAAATATTGAATATAGATGGCAGCACATTCAGTTCAGAGTGTGTAGTCTCTTAGTATTATTATTATTGTAATGACACGTTGTATTGTTATGTATTAAAAATAAACACATCGAGAAATCTCGAAACATATTTGGGTTTCCACATATTTATCATATCTAACGAATAAATAGATTTAATGTGATCTAGGAACCTCTGCAAAACGACAATAGTTCGTTCTTCTTATCCATGTACTTTCTTAATTCTTGTCCATTTGTATACAATAGATTCATTCGGATATCCAAAGAAACTGCGCCCATCGTTAACATCAGAATTTATCTTGCAAGAGCGATTGACACAAAGGTATGATGCCCATTAGCGTCTTATTTCACTTAAACCTGACAAGACAGTATATAATAAAGTATGTAAATGTTATGGCCACTAACCTTACCTTTTACTCAATGCACCTTATGGAGGTTCATTAAATGTTTGGGGTAATTTAAAACTAATAAAATACGTAAAATAAATAAATAAAACAAGTAAATTATGTAGCTAGATGCATCAGCAAACTAATTTATATAGGTACGAATATAATTAATAACAAATTGTTGAAGCTAGGCTTAGAAATAGAATAAGCAGTAAGGTAGAAATTATACAAATTTAAAGTTGTAAGACAAAGTAAACGTAAACTATAAACAGGGCCATTTCTCCGGTCTCCGGTAGCATAAGGGAATGACTATGGTTACACCTTTCTCAGATTAAATAAACAGTTTGAACAAATTCAATTCTCTTTTCCAATTTTATTAACTCTACATTTAGGCAATTGAATGGAATATATCTTGTTATACTTTTATTCGGTAGTCCCCATAAATGGAAGTTATTATAAAAGATAAGTAATACAATTCCGGTATATTATGTGTAGTTACTTGCACTAATAATTACATACTACCTATGAATAAAGATGTATTGAGGAAATAATACGTACTTACGTACAATACAGTTATTATTTTATGTTTCAATGATGTTAGTGTTTTGTTTTGTCTGAATTTAGTAATTAACATCTGTCCAATACATCCTTACTCAGACGTCATTTATGCATTTATGGGATACAGTATACGTGTATGAAATGACTAACAAACAACGAGTAATTCAGGACTAATATAATCGATATGCACAGGATTGCATGATTTCCAATGCGTTATCAAGAAAAAACATAATTTTAAAAGAAAGAAAGTACTTAAGACGTGTAATCTGTGCCACACATACAGCCAGAAAAAGAAAGACCTTCCGTGTTAGCAGTATAAAGGAAGATGAATATACATATACAGTTACTCGCAAAATGAGCGTACACCAACAAAAAAATAAAAGCAGCGTGGTTTTGCAAAAAAAAATATTTATATAACAAGAAATACAAGTAATGTTTCAATACATAAATTCAACTAAACAAATACTGTCAACAAAAATTAAATGCAAAGATATTAATATGAGCGTTATGAAAAACTGAAAATAAATACATATTATGCTACCGCAAAATTAAGCGTACATTTAAGTTACAGTTGCATCAGTACTTGGTACTGTAACCTTTCGCTTCAATGACATCCTGTAGTCGTTGTGGCATGGAGTCTACAAGCTTCTGTATCTCTGTCTAAGAAATATTTTCCCAACCTTTCAGTATTTCACGTCGCAATTTCGCCTTGTTGCTAGGACTAACATCCTCCATACGCTTCTTTACTTCAGTCCACAGGTGCTCAATCGGATTTAGATCCGGGGATTGAGGGGGAGTCTGCAGCAATCTTAGTGCATTGTATATTAACCACTGCCTAACTATGTATGCGGTGTGCTTAGGGTCATTTTCTTGCTGAAAATAATAGACCCGTGGCATACCGAGCTTTATAGCTAAAGTTCTCAGATTTTTCTTAAGTATGTTAAGATATTTTATCTTGTCCATAATACCGTCAATGAATTCCAAATTTTCGGTACCTCCAGCTGACATACAGCCAAAAAAAAATTTTGAAACTACCTCCATGCTTGATAGCGTGTTGAATGTGTTTCTGGGATAATTCTGGGATAGTTTTGTTGGCTGCCTTCATACCAATTGTCTATCGTCGGAGCCGAATAAATTTATTTTTGATTCGTCTGAGAATATAACACTCCGCCAAAAGTCTAGAGAATGATTTATATCCTTCTTTGCAAATTGCAGACGTTTAACATGGTTTGTTTCAGATATTAAAGGCTTTCGTCGGCAAATTCGACCATTGCATGATATTTATGCAATACCCGACGAACAGTGTCATTTGATACGCGTTTTCCAACGCTTGCTTCGACATCCGTTGCTAGTTTAGGAACACTTAATTTCGGATTAATCTTAATTCTTCTTATAATGTATCGTTCATTTTTACCATTTTATTTATTTTGTAAAGTTCCTTCATATTTATATTTAATTATTATTTTTTGGATTGTGGAATGTGTCCTTCTCACTAAATTACCAATCTCTCTTACAATTAGCGACTTTCCTTGAGAATATAATTTAATTACAAGTTCTCTGGTGGAAACGTCGGTTTGACGTCGTTTGTGATCCATGCTTCTTATCGCAACAAAAGTTGGTTTTATACTGATCACACGTGATGAGCATACAGCACTGTTACTTAATACAATGAGTTGTATTCTTTTATCTGAGGCATATAACATAACATATAGCCGGGAGAATATCCGTACCCTTAATTTTTGCGGTAGCAAGTAATATGTCATTTCCAAATTTTTTTATAACAGTGATGTTAATATCATTGCATTTATTTTTTTTTACAGTAATCGTTATGTTGAATTTGTAGATGTATAGAAATATTACTTGTATTTTTTGTTATATAAATATTTTTTGGAAAAAACACGCTTCCTTGTATTTTCTCGTTGGTGTACGCTCAATTTTGCGAGTACTGTATGTATATATCTATGTATAACTTTTTCGAAATATATTGTAAATGTCGGGTTCTATATTGACTATAAGAAATGATAAAAAGAATATTGATATCTTCGGGCCTGGTGGTAATAGAAATGTTGAAATGTTATTTTCCTTTGCGGTTTTAAGATAAGATTGTAGTAAGAAAATACTACTAAAAAACGCCAGCACCCAAATGTTAACATATCTATTTACTGCTACTTCTTGAAAGTATTTCTACATTCTTGATTATCCAATAATTAGGTAAGATTTAACACTCATCTACACAACTTTGTTTTTAATTTAAATATTTACAATACGAAAAAAATGTATATTTCCCAGTCAATATCTATTGATAAAACAAATAGTTTCAAAAAGTTTCATATACGAAATCAACGTTAAAAGCGGTTATAACAGAAATTCTGAAAAGTAAGATATTTTCATTGGAAAACGAATTTATTACTGCTATAAGGGGGGGGGGGGGGGGGGGCGAGTAATGGAGATTACTTTTATTTTATTATCAAGTCTCCAGCTTTACTTAAAAAACAAATACAGTTTAAAATATCTAGCTTAAATATGCATGACAGCATCCTCTAATTTTAATCTACGTTTTAAAGAATAGTGAATTATCTCGTAAACGAGTTGAGTTAGGTACACTAACTTGCCTTTACTTAGTCTGTACTATCAAAATATGCCATAATATACAGGTGTTCCGTTTAATTTTTCTCAACTTTGGTGTGTAACTTTTCTTTGAGTCACCTGTATAATTCAAAATATTTTTAACTGTTATAACCTTAACAAAAAAAAAAATGAAAATTATGTTACTCTTTTCGTATATAAACCGACGCGAATGTGGTGGCCCACCCTGTATACATATACATTTTTTTTATTTGTTTGCTCTTTTTCTTTTGCTTACTATGTCTATTCTGTTTCAACTTCAACTAGTTTATTGGATAATACTGTTACTTTTATTATCAGACTCAGGGTATTTTTTTCTGGTTTTTGTTGTTAATTAGCATTAATATAAAGGATCATTGTTTATTTCTACTAAAGTTAATATTAGATTCTTAAATAGCGTAACTATGCATGTACTACAATGACTTATTCTATATCTTATAAGATCATAAGGATGAAAAATATATTATAAAAACAAGTGAAGGTGTGTTTAGGCAGAATATGTAAAAAAATATGTAATACGAGTAGATATCCAAATTTTTAATTTTCTGAGCAGATTGGATATTGGGCAACCGAAAATTATTCAATACTATATAATTAAAAACATACCTATAATGACAACGCTAGATTAATATTATACACGTTTTTGTCTTGTAAATATTTAAATTGAAAGAAAAGTTATCTAAAGGGTTTTCTCAATAAGAGATACTGTATCATACCTATACGTTAATAGCGCTTATTGACATCATTGTCATTGCGCGCAGGTTGTTCCCCGAATTGAGGGTGATTGCGAGGGTCAGTCGTGCGCAGTGGGAGGCTTCGTACTACAGAACCCGTTTTGCCGATGTTGACGACTCCCGTAGCATATTTATCTGGCATATACATCAGAAAAATATGCTATGACGGTATTTGCCAATAGTTATTCGTAAAAATGTATTATGATTAAAGTGAAAAGAAAAGTTCCATCTTTACGACAATCGACGACAATGCATATAATATGTAACATGTTTTTCATCCGTGACATCCAACTAATATAACACCTAGCTCTACTAAGGGCTAATGATCAACAAAAAAATTAATTTATTCTATTCAACACAATCCACAATATTTGTATTATATAGAGGCAATTAACCAGATAAGTATTAATAACACATAACTAAAGTGGTTGACTTCCGTCTGCGAGCTAGGTCAGTACTAAGTTTGACATATATGTGACATTAACGTTTAACTCAAGTATACAATACAGTGTCGGAAAAGAGAAAAATTATTTATTTATTTAACTATAAATATTATATATAAACTCCTTACCTTATTTAAGTAGCAGAAATGGTATAGGATTGCTGAATTGTTTGTAGCATTACGTGTTTTAAGATTTTTCCCGCTAAACCTTTTTTATCGCGATGATAAAACATGTATATATTTTGAGAAAGACCGTTCAACATATACGGATGTAACACACGCATAATTAAAATAATCTTTATTGGTAGATAACGGATCAGATGCACCACCACCAATGTGTAGTCCGATTTGTGCCAGCACAACAGCTGTTTATCGCACACTGTACTAACTATTTTGGCATCACCATAATGTAAATCCTGGAATTCACCGTATGCTTTTCTACATTATGAAACAATGGTCGTTTTCTAGCATTTTCGACATTGTATTATATTTACAATGCGTAAAACGTTAACGGAGAATTGTACTATCTCACATCAAGACTCGACTAACACTGATACTAGATACACGATAAGGAGAAAAAGATTTTACTGCCTTGAAGATATGCTGATAAGATGTATAACGTTCTGCATAGCGCGAGGCGAGTGCGGTCCATGTAAGCCGACATGTCCGACCACCTTACTTATAACAATCAGTATTAGATATACAATCTCTCCTACAATCTGTTAGGTTGTATTGCTATGTTACATACCTTTCTTTACAAATAGGCACACTGTGCTCGAATAAAACACCCGAACGGTGCGAGCAAGAGAGTAGATATCGGTTCCTATTACTAGGAATAGAAACCGATTCTACTCTCTTGCTCGCACCGTTCGGATATATTGTCCGGGCGCTGCAGAATACTCATACTACAGAGCTCATAAGACTGAATTTGGTTGATGTTCAAACAATTTTGTCAAATTCTGCATAATTAAGAAATAAAGTTGCATATTGAAATAGAAATTAGGTACATACTACTAAAACATGTTTGTTTAAAAATCATATATCTTATATGGCCATTTTAATGCTAAAGCACCGTCTTTAGACTGTTTGATAATGCTGTATGCAATTTACAATAAGAATATTAAGGACCTTATAAACATCATTACATTCAGCTTTACGATGTGAGTAGATACACGAAAAAAAAACGATTTGGTTACGTCCACCAAATTTGATCTTATTCAACAAAATTATTCGTTTACATAGTGACAAATAAACTTTTATTTCAGAACACAAAATAATTTTGTTGAAATAATTTAGTTATAATAACCAAAATTTCACTCAAATTAACCACATCATTTCAGTTAATTCAAATATATATAATATGTTTCAACTTATCAACTATGTATTCCACATTTAAATAAATATTTAATTTAAGGATTTGTTTTTTTGTTTTAACAAAGTATTAGATTGAGCCAATGGCTAGAAATATTTCGCTTTAAATAATAACAAACTCCATTGATTTAACAAAATGCCGAGATTATTTTTGATTGAAATAAAATCGAATTATTTCCAAAAATCATTACACTCTATATCTATCACAACATATGGTTAAGATGTTGTAAAACGGTGTTTGGGAGTTGATCGCGATGATTTACCACGGAATCCCGCTATCAAAGTGGGCCATTAAAGAAGTCATCCTCTCAATAGGGACGGCTCCTATTAGATGTTTATTTGGTAAATAAACCAGATTAATATGTTATAATCGCATTTGCCACGCAATCTATACTAAACATGTTCTGTTATTGGAATGAAATAGGAGATGCGCCATATATGAGACAATTTCTGTACTACACATAAGTATATTTGCTGCACAAATGTGATATTTATTTTACTTCAATGTAAATACTTAGTTCAATTAATAAATACTAAACTTTTTTTCTCCAACCGCTTTTATTACTGGCATTTTCTTCTAACAAACGGCACAAGGTTCTATTATTCTGTCATTTATTCGCTTCTTTCGAATTATAATACACGCACCGGTTTTTTGTCTTTCCATTTATGATATCCACAATTATATATTTACCATATTGCATTACTTATTATACCTCTATTAACTTATATATGACGTCGCACTACTATTAACTTACACTATATATTATTTATGATTACTGTTGAGAGAAAGAGAGAGAGAGACAATACAAATTTGTGCGAGTCAATAAATCCACTAATTTAAGAAACAACAAAGGTTAAGTTCTTCTCTAGGGTCTTGGATTCGTATTTGTTTGTGAGTCAATCAAAAATTATAACTTATATAAAATAAGAAATTTATTACAATACATAAAATAAATACAGAATTCAAATAGTCTTGATTGGTAACAAAATTAAAGTTATTTTTAGCTTAGCTCTAATAAAATGATTAATTAGGTTAGCGTCTATTAAAAATTTGAATATACCGCGCAAAGTGTGTAAGATTTAGATATATGCACGTTAAATTATTATAATAAAGTTATTATGGTGTGTTCCGTGGATTTGATATCAGAAACATTGTAGGTAAAACAACAAATACCCAAATCCAAGAAAACAGGTAAAGAATAGACATAAACGATCATTAAATGCAATATAGTTCTTTATTCGCTTTCGAGTGGATTAACCTTAAATCGTACGGTTGAAACGGCGATTCGGGTCTACTATAGCAGGGTGAATCAGGGAAATCGAGAGCAAAACTTCTACCGGATGAAAAATTAGTTCGTCGAGGATGGAATTACTGGAATCTTCTTCGTAGAGAGTGAAATAAAAATCTCTGGTATTAAATCAGGAAATAACTGAAAATCGGTCAAGAAATAGGTAAAACTAGTTCCAAAATCAGGAAAAATACTAGCTTTTTATGAGATCTATGAAGCGTCTCTTGATTGTTTGGAAAAACCGCGTCCTCTGGTCTCATGGCAATAATGAACAATTGAGATGTGGTGACGAAATTAATGAATGAGGACAACCATTACAGTAAGTTTCCATTTAGAATACATAGCGGTGAAATTGATAATATTTATAATTTGAAATAGGTCGAAGTTAAATTGAAATACAATTTATTTAGGTTATTAATGAATTTAGATATTATAAAATCGTTAATTACCTTACATATTTTTAATGATGCTAGGTTGCCTACTTTTTAACATATACACTTTGACAATTGGGTTGCCTACTTTTCATTACAATGTACATATATTGGCTTTGTTCTTTTTGGCCCTTTGCGTGGGAACACAAAACGCAGGTAGGGATTAATCGCGAGATTGTTGTTCTTTTTGATTCGAGCGATATTTCTTCATGGCGCAAGTAGCTATTTGCGTTGAAAATCTTATATCATCAGTGGAGGTGGATTTTTGCTGAAGACGCGTAAGTTTGTCATGAATACAGTCGCAGTCATAACGTAAACTATTTGCAGGATTTTTAAACTTACCGTTTTTGCGTCACGACGCAACATTTTCTGTCATAAAACATTATTGTGTTGTGACATAACTTTCTGCGTTTTGCGTTGCAACGTAAAGGAACAAAAAGAACAAATTAACTATAAATACTTAAACTAAATGGTGGCAACTTTAAAAATGATTGCTCTCAACACGATATAGGAGTACAATCGAATAACTTTTACACCTAATCCCAGCTATAGTATAGGTATATAGCTTACCTCGGGACATATACAGGCTATTCCACGTAACTGGTTCATTAAAAGTTTATGATGTTCTATTATTTACTTATATTTGAGATTTTGGCACCAGTATCTGTTCGATTGGTACTATAAATGTAAAATACCTTAACCAAAATATCATTTCCGGTTGACCGGAAGTGGATGTCAACTTTCTTATTTTAAATAGAATGATATAATTTTTTATTCATTTTTGGATTCTACAACTATAAATACGTCAGTTTTCATTAGCTATTCCTATAGCTACATGTTGCCGTTTTTGAGTTATTTCAGTTTTTCTTTTTTTTTAGTCATAATCATTGCATCATTGAGAAATTAATATCTCGGTTAATACTGCAAGTAAAGACTCCAAATTTGCTATGTTATGAAGGTAGATATAACTCTAAGAAATGGTACAGACACTTTACATTCTAACATACAGGGTGTTCAAAACTTAGGAACAAAGTGACATATTTTCAAATGCAGGAAACTCAATTTTTTTAAATAGAACACCCTGTATTTTATAAAAGTTAAAGCTAAATATTTATGTATGTAGCTTAATACACTGATACATGTTTAATTATGCCAGAAATATGAGTCCAAGCCTATACTAACAACTCTATATACTGATAAAAATTGATCTAATTTTACACAATATATTTCGAAATGTTTACTTAATTGCTAACGGAATTAGGGGGAACCACATAATATATCGTGCGACAGGTATTTACCTAGTACCTAGTAGATATCACCTACCGGTTCATGGAATCATTTCATACTGTAAAGTACTTTGAACTTTCCAGAAAATACATAATATATTATTATTATGAAAATCAGCGTTATACGTAACAAACACTGGTCCAAATGTTTATGATTTATAGTGAAATTTTATTTAGGTTTATTCATCACCTTTATTATCCTCGTATGTCCTTACTTTGGTATCGTAATATTTAGCGGTTATCATATTATACTAAAAATTTCGTGCAGGAAGAAATAAGTAATTCAGTGTATTCTTTCTAAGTACTTTGATAGTTATAAAAAGTTGGTAAATATTGATAGAGGCGTAATATTTGAATGTACAACACTATGAAAATATGAATTGGGTAAATACTTACATACTTATATACATACACGGAAATTGACAGACGTTTTTTCATGTATACGTGAGAATTGCTATAAACCCTAATCCAAAAAGGCAAATTTAGACGTTTAGAATGTAAAATTAGGAAAGTTACTCAAAACATCATCGTGTAATACGATAATTTTAGCATTTATTCCTAAACCTACATTGGTTTCTATTAATACTAACGTCATTTATATTAGATACCATTATCCTCTTTGGTCCTTGGCTAGTAATTCTAGCTAGAATTTTTATGTGATCCTATTTACTACTTTTTCATTGTACTTTTTACATCTTTAATGTCTTTTTATTCCCCTAATTTATATTTTACGTAATTTTTATTATTATAGCCTGTAATGTGACTTTATTAGAAATGATGATCAAGGCGAAGATCTATCTGGTAGATATTTATTGTGCATTGCGTGCAATGTCCCAAAACATATAGTGCAACATTTGCACAATAGATACTAATATTTGTGCTAAAATTTCACCCTGATAGGTGGTCGAAGTAAAAAAAAAAAGCACTTTAACTATGTATCTACATGCTGCGATAATCATTAAATTAAAAAAAAAAAACCAACAGGCTGTAGTGTTGCCGGAGATTTTATGTATGTTTAGTGTGGGCTCCAACAACGAAAGGAATCATGTGAAAATAGTGTTCAATTGGAAGAATAAGAATGCGTATAAAGTGTTGACAAAACAATTCTGTAATGTTGGTAGCATTGCGATGTAAAATCATGTGTATTCGCATTATGTAAGAACAAGTAAGTTTTGTGTGTTAGTGTTAATTAAAAGAGTTTAAAAGTAACAACGTAGCATTTAATATCACTTTCCACAGTAAAATCCATAGGTTATGGCCCAGGAATGCAGTATGTGTGTTTAACTTGCTCGTTGGAATTATAAAGGAATATAAAACAGTTGTGTTGAAATTCGTTGGCGTTCATTATGAATATGGCGGAAATCAGCAGCCATTCAATGTAAACCATTTGACGGTAATAATTATTCAAACTGGGAGTTTCGAGTGCGTTTGCTACTAGAAAAAGCAGAAGTTTTAGATGTAATTCTAACGAATCCACCAGAAAATGCAGATGAAACCTTTAAAAAGAATGATGTAAAGCTCGAAACATCTTGTTCAGTGTCTAGCAGACAACATACTGGAAATGATTAAAACAAAAAAAACAGCTAGAGAAATAAGGAAGCACTCAATCAACTTATATCAGAAAAGGAATTTCAACTCAAGTACAGCTACAAAGAAAATTGAGAAGTTTAAAGTTTACGGAAGGTACATCATTGAATGTGTTTTTAACAGAGTTCGAGCACACCGTTTGTGAGCTTAGAGGAGCAGGTGGTAACATACAAGAAATGAAGTAGTGTCGCAACTGTTATCAGCCATGCCAGATTCTTACGAGCAATGACTACCGCAATAGATGTCATGTTTTGCCAGGATGAATCGAAGGTAACATTTGACTTTGTCAAAAATAAGTTATTAATGGAAGAATCCAGACAAACAAGAGCAGTGCAGAAAGTAATGGAAGTAATGATGTAGCATTTGCAGGATATAAATCAAAAAGGTCAAACTGGAATAGGAAGTTTTCAGGGAATGTAAATGCACAAAATAAAAAGGAGGAGTTTCCATTCAAATGTCATGAATGTGGTGTTGTAGGGCACAAGAGATACCAATGTCCAAGAAATCAAAATAAGAGGAAATGTGGGAGTAAGCAAGCGAATATGGCAGAGAATACATCAGGTGAAAAAGAGGTTCATTCTTAACCTCTGCAGGTAGTAATTTTGCATCGGATGTCATAAATACAGACAAAGTAAAGTTTGTTGTTGATAGTGGTGCAACAAATCACTTAGTAAATGTGGAAGTAGGGAAGTTATTAATAAATTATCGTCAAGCCCACCATAACATAAATGTTGCCAAGCATGGAGAATGTATTACAGCAGAAAAAGAAGGAGATTTGTGTTTACAAACTGATAGTGGACTACATGTAACAATGAAAAATGTATGGGTATGTGATAATTTGGTCTGTGACTTATTATCGGTAAAGAAATTAGAAGAAGTGGCTTTCAAGTCGTATTTAGTAACAAACAGGTACTTATAATGAGAGAAAATAAAAACATTAATAGTAGGAAAACTTATTGGAAACTTATACGTTATAACATTTAATATTAGATCAATGACATGTGCAAATGTTACTACAGAGGACAAAATGCTTCTTCATAGAAAAATGGGTCATTCGTCCAAGTATCCGGCACCAGGCCTGTGTGAAATCTGTTTACAGGGCAAGCAAGCAAGATTACCTTTTTATAGTATTTCAGAAGAAAGAAAAGCTAAACGTGTATTAGAGGTTATTTCAACAGATGTGTGTGGACCAGTAAAATCCTCTAACACATGACGGTAAACGTTATTTTCTTACATTTATAGACCACTTTTCGCATTTTTGTATATGTTATCTTATAAGTAAAAAGAGTGAAGTAATAGAAAAGTTTCAAGAGTATATCAACTTGGTTGAAGCCAAATTTAATTGTAAAATAGAACGTATTCGTTGTGATAACGGCGGTGAATACTCATCTAAAGCTTTCAAGGATCTTTGTGTGAAGAATGGAATAAAGTGTCAATATACAATTGCAAGAAATCCTGAACAAAACGGAATTGCTGAACGTTTTAACAGAACAATATTGGAAAAGGCCAGATGTCTCATATTTGATTCACAGTTGGGAAAAGAATTTTGGGGAGAAGCTGTTCGAGTGGCAGTATATCTCACAAATAGAATAGAAACAAGAGCTTTAGAAGATGGAAGAACACCGGCGGAAATCTGGTACAATCAAAAGCAGAATTTAGAGAAGATAAAACTTTTTGGTTGTATGGCGTATAATCATATTTCGAAAGAAGACAGACAATCGAAACTTGATCCTCGCAGTAAAAAGATGATCATGGTAGGATACACCGACAATGGTTACCGGTTGTGGGATCCAAGTGAAAACAAAATCGTACATGGAAGGAACATAATCTTTAATGAAGCTAGTGTTAAGATAAACACAGTAATGATTGAAAATGAAGATGAACCACAGAATGGAGATTCACCTGTAGAAATTGAAGAAGAAAATGGAGAAAGAAGAAATGAAACAATTGAAACGAGTGTAAGAAAAAGTACAAGAAATAGACAGCAGCCCAAATATTTCAATGATTACGAACTTGATGAAGTGTTTGATGCAAATCTAGTGGCAGCGCTTTCGGCTGGAAACTTGATTTCAGAAGTGCCTCAAACATATTCCGAAGCAGTGAAAAGTGACATTAAATGGGCAGAAGCAATACAAAATGAATTAAATTCATTAAAAGAAAGTACCACTTGGGAACTGGTTTCACCTCCAGATGATGAAAGAATAATTGATTCTAAGTGGGTATTTCGCGAAAAGGTGATTAATGGTGAAGTGGTAAAAAAGGCCCGTTTAGTGGCTCGCGGCTTTCAGCCGTGTGACGTAAGTGAAGATGTGTACGCGCCAGTAGCTCGAATGACTACTATTAGAATATTGTTATCCTTGTATTTAGAATATAATTTATATGTTCAACAGTTAGATATAAAATCAGCCTTTCTTTATGGAACTTTGAAAAACCCCGTTTATATGTTTCAGCCAGAAGGACTTAAACAAGATGATCCAAATTTAGTATGTAAATTAAATAAATCACTTTATGGGTTAAAGCAGTCTCCTAAATGCTGGAATTCTTTATTTCATGAAAGATTATTAAAGTTAAATTTTCAATGTTCCAAGAAGGACCCATGTTTATATTTTAAGGTAGATACATATCTCTTAATTTATGTTGATGACGTCATATTATTTTCAAAAACACTGAAAGAAATTGAATATGTAAAAACTGAATTGTCAAAAGATTTTAAAATGACTCAATTGCAAAGTGAAAAATTAGTATTTTTAGGTTTAGAAATTCAGAAATGTAGAAATGAACTTTACATTACTCAAAAAACCTTAATAGAAAAGGTTTTGCGCAAATTCAATATGCATGAGTGTAATCCGTGTCAATTACCTATGCAACCAAAAATACAGTTACATTCTGAAAATAAAAATGACAAAGCAAGTAATCAAAAATTGCCCTATCGTGAACTAATTGGATGTCTAATGTATATAGCTTTAGGATCAAGGCCTGACTTATGTTTTTGCGTTAGTTATTTTAGTAGATTTCAAAATGGTTACACAAACGAACATTGGCATTATTTAAAAAACGTTTTAAGATATTTGAAACTAACTGAAAACTATGGTTTAAAATATCTAAAAAGTCGATCCAAATGTCCATTTAAATTCATATGCCGACTCTGACTTTGCTAATGATCAAAATGACCGGAAAAGTATAACAGGTTTTGTAATAAAAATGAATGATAATATAATACATTGGAAATCAAAGAAACAAGATACAGTTTCGATATCAAGCGCAGAGGCAGAATATATTGCTCTATCTAGCTGTGCTAGTGAAAGTCTTTTTGTAGCTCAAATGCTAAATGAAATGTTAGATATTAATGTCTTTCCTATAGTTATACATGAGGACAATCAGTCGTCTATAAAAATGGCCTCTACCCTTGAATCGAAAAGAACAAAACACATTGATACGAAATATCATTTTATTAGAGAATGTGTAACACAAGGAAGAATTAAATTATTATATATCCCTACAAATGAACAACAGGCTGATATTTTAACTAAAGCATTAGCGGTTAGCAAATTTAAATATTTTAGAAATCTTTTGAATGTAGTTGAATTGTGAATGTCTAGAATACAGGAATTATAGAATTGCAAGAGGGTGTTGACAAAACAATTCTGTAATGTTGGTAGCATTGCGATGTAAATTCATGTGTATTCGCATTATGTAAGAACAAGTAAGTTTTGTGTGTAGTGTAATTAAAACGAGTTTAAAAGTAACAACGTAGCATTTAATATCACTTTCCACAGTAAAATCCCATATAAAGTGCTTTAATTGCAAATTATAAGTTTGTTCGTTCGCACAAAAATCATATTTAAGTGAATACTGCCACTATTCGTAATAGTTTAAATTAAGTTATGACATTTAAGAGAGCTCACAGTGTCGCCAAGAAACATCTCAACAAGAACGAACAAACAACGTCGGCACCTTTGATCTCACGGGGTAAAATTCGTGACCTTATTGGTTAGAACAAACTCAAAAGGATGGCGATTGCGTGCCTACACATTAAAAATTTGCTAGCTGTCAGATTGAGAGTGCGTTCATACGTTATAAAAACCTCGAAAATTGTCAAATGACTGTCAAGAACTGTTTTAACAAGAGCCCAGTTTGGTTTTCTATTCGCTGGAACAAGCTCAGAAAAGCTGGCGATTCTGTGCACTTGAAACTTGTTAACTGTCCACTCTTGTTTACATATTCCTTGGTGTCGCATTATAATGTTTAAGTATACTAGCATATCCGTTTAACGCAAGTTTGCTTATTGCGGCTTCGATACATTGCGCGTACGTCATCGAGGCCTCCTTGAGATCTCACTGAGGTATTGTGCCGTAATTTCCTGAGATCTGTATTCAAGCCACTGTGCTGGGGATAAATATTAACTATACTTTCTTTGTGATGTTAGCATACAATGCCCAGTTCGTATCTTTATTTCTACATAATATATGCATATTATACAGGCGCGCATACAAGGGGTGGATGGGAGGGGGTAATGGGGGTAATTACCTTTCCCCCTTCCTCTATGAGCCAGCGGAATATAGTTGTAAATTAAAATCTTACATTTAAAGAAAACAGTCATTCTTCTTTTTTCTTCCCTTCTTTGTGTAATTACCCCTCCCATGATGACACAAAAAAAAACAGCCGAGCTTTTTTTTAGTTCATCCACTATCCCTCCCTCCCCTACACTCAAGCTAATACGCGCCTGATATATATCCGGATTACACAAAATAAATTTACTGGATACCTACTCCTGATTTAAAAAATCATATTTCCTTAGGCATATATTGTGTGGCCAATCAACATCTTTAGATAGGGACGCAATAATACTGTTGTATTGAGTGAATGTACACATATATGTATCGGAATATTCCCGCAGCTCTCTGCCTCGTCTGTCAAGCCTAATGGATACAATGGGGGAAGTTTATAATCTGCTTCTTTTTCTCTGTTATCAATCAAAAAATTGCCTACTGGCAAACATAAACTTTTAAATTTCCATGGTAGGCACTTGTCGAAAAATCTGAAGATAACAGTTATCACAGGAACTACACGTGTGATTAGTTCGTACACTGAATCGGCTTAACAGTACCAAAAATAGTTATGCTTATTAAGTAGTGGAGTGAAATAAATATTTGTTTACCTGAACTAAATTATTGATGATCATATTTTGGTTAAATTTAAAATTTTAATTAAAATTTAACAATGATCGAATGTTTTGTTGCTGCAAATCGGTTTTTAGGTGTATAGGCTATAAATACTACACGATTGCCCTCAACATATAAATTGTTTCTATTGGTGTTACGCTACTATTTTCATAGGTATATTCAGCAATTTTTAGTTTTGGCAAAAATGACAAATTCCGTGTTTCTTTGGTAGAAAAACAGCTGTTTCGAGCCTAACATTGCGTTGTATAGGTAGCATCCATTGTGGCAGTTACCTTGTTTTAATAGATACCTAATATTTATGTGCAGAAATATATTAGAAATAGCTAAAAGTTACTTAATAACTAACTTACGCCTACTCACATTTTGATTTCGGAAGAATTAAGAAGAAATAAACTATGAATAAGTGAATAAATATTAGGCCTACTATAGAGATATAACTACTGTTTGGTTAGTGTTAATAATCGTTATAACTAGATTTGGTTGTTGATAAGCATAGCCGATATAATGATATGCAATCTCATATAAATTTTTACTCATTCTGAAGAAGTATTTAGACATTTTAGTAAGGATAAATATGTATTTCACGGTGCTAAAGTAGTTTTAATTTTAAGTTATAACATACTATAAGTACTATTGAACTTTACAAATTAACAAATACACTAAAACTTGTAGCCTACCGTATACGGTCACAACGGAATGTATGCATGCCATAATCAAGCTGTTTCTTCATGAACTATGAACTTTCACGTAAACACAAGGCAGCGGAACTAATTCAAATATTCGGGGTCTACCCGTACACAGAAACAAACACCAAAACATGAACAATAACACGTAGTGAACTTAAAATTAGTGAAAAAAGAAAGGAAAACCGGCACTAAATACACTGACAACATTCACCCAAGTACTTCGAAATACACACAACAGAAAAAAAGAGCTATCGGTCAGTGTTACTCACCGGGGTACTGCCAGAGTGTGGGCGCGGTTAGGGCGGAGTTGTGGGTACCTCCTACCGGCCAACCCGCTAATCCAGTTGTACGGTCGTCGGTGCATTGCATGAGGGTGCTTCCGTTAGTGGGCACGCCTCCAGTCGTGTTCGCAGCCATGCCTGGCGTCGAATCTGACAAAACAATATACAAGGATTTTAAACTATTATTGTATACATGGATCAAATTGGTTATTTTTTAAATTGAACTTTGTTAATGATAATTGTATAGTAAAAAAAGTGAAGTTGGAATGGAAACACCTACATCTTATGCTGTACACGCAAGAGATGGTTGTTGTTCGACGGATTGAAGAAATATCGTTAAAAATATTTTAGGAGCACAGAACCTTTAAGATCGATATTTTAGAGGAAAAAAAAGATATACCTTTTTATTCTGAATTAGGGCAAGATCGTAGGCTGGTGTTTTGAAGGTAGCGATATAATAGGGTAGAATCGTATATAAGAGTACGAATTTATGTAGTATAGTTTAGATAATATATTAGATAACTATACTTATTATGTTGCTGGAATTAAATTAAAAAATAAATTAAATTGATCGCCGAAAAGTATTTATTAAATACCTACTTATAATATATATTTAACTTAAAATAAAAAATATTTACTTTTTTTTTTTGGCGTACATACATTATAGGTATCTATATTTTCACAAATTTTCGAAATTTTGATTGCTGTTGAAATTTTTGCAAAATGCGCATTTCCGGTGAAAGTGCGCGGCACGACGCATAGTTTACTTCTACTAATTCCTGTCCATTCTTGTTATTTATGAGGATGAATAGCAACGTATGCCTAGTTTTGTCTAGGATTATTCGATACCAATTCATCTGCAATTCGAGTACTCATCGTAGTATGATTGAGATTTGCGATACTAATTTGAGTAATCAATTAAAAGTATCGATACTTACGAGTACTCATATTTAAATCCATTCGACACTGCGTCTATAAAATAGATGAAAAAAAATAGTTTAATTATATTACTTTCAAGTTATTGCATAATCATTCGACAGATGTCTTAAAATTTTACTTTTAATTTTTGTGAATTGATCTTTAATTGTAAATTTTCTAAGGTTTTACAACCCACGTGTACTTCCGAAAGATTCGCGAAATCTTTTGTCAGTCAGTCGATGTTTTACTTGGTATCGAATTTATTATTATACGATACAATAAATCAGTGGCGGCTGGCACTAAATGGCACAAGGGCACGTGCCCACCCAACCACCACGATAAGCAGAGAAAGAAATTCGCATGTAATTCAGTTCATTATTTTATTTTATTATTTTTACGTATTTTTATAAATATGGTATCAAAGTTTCCTTTCGCACCACAGACACTAGCGCATATGCGAACGCTATTATACCTATTTCGAGTATGAATCGGACGGCACTGTTTATCTTCGCTATATGCGCTTATACGGTCGCTTTGGGGCACGCAATTTCGCGTCTCCAGTTAACGTCTTGTATTCGTTGCGATAGCATCGTTTTCAACGCGTACCGCGCATATGTGATTTCAAAAGCTTGAAGTGACGTTTATTATTAATGATGGAAGTTAATTGAGTGCAAAATCTTAAAAAAAAACCTCGCTCTCATTTCAGGAAAAACTTTTAATTAAGAAGAAAGGAAGGCCAAATAAACTATACTTCCACAAGTAAAACTCGAACTTACAATAGAATATTTAATAAAAATATGAGTGGATGTGCGATGTTCACTAACAAATAAACTATTTTGTTTTATCTGCTTAATTTTAAGAGGTCAGTGCGTGAAATAAACAAGGGTTAAATGATTTAAGCATATCGCAGAGAAGGGGTAAAGAAACACGAAAATTCCGTTTCTCACATGAATGCATGCGTGGATTTTAATGTTCTAGGCAAAGTGGACATACGTGAATAGTTAGACAGTGCTTATTTGCGACCTAAAATTAAGTACAACGAAGATGTGGAAAAAAATCGTCATATTTTGTGTCGGTTAATTATGTGTATAAAAAACTGTGAAATCGTATCCTATGGTGGACAGCGTAAAATTTGAAAGTGAACTTTCAGTAATTTATGAGCGCGATCACATGTGTGACGTAGGTGTAGGTGGTGTTTTGCCACTTTTAGTGTTCATAACACACAATAACTTTAAAAAAGTTTTGACGGCAACATATAAGCTGTTGGATATTATTTTTACAAGCCCATGTCGACAGCAGAATGTGAACGATGTTGTTCCACCCTCAAACGCAAGATCGATTGAACGCATTTTTACAATAAAGTCATAGACGTCTTTTCCAGCATGAAAAATAGGAGAATGGATTTTATGTACAAAAAATAGGCAAGTTCTTATTTTGTGCCCACCCTCTTTCATAACTCACGAGCCGCCACTGCGTATAAGAGAAAGAGGGGCGGCACGTTTTTATTTGCACCCGACAGAAAAAATACTTGGTGCGGCCTGATTTCGTTTATAAATGCTCGTCCACTTTTGAGTTATGGTTAAATTATCAAATCATTCAATTTGAATACCATTATACTGTTCATCTATCATGCGAGCTCTGAAACTGGTTTGGAATACATATACAAAATAGGCAAATATAATATGGAATGTTTAAATGAAGCAGTCGAGAGTTCAGGCTAAACGGTGTTCAAACCTGGGATAAAAAAAATCGAATTTTGACACCTATATGTTGAATCAAATTGCTGTTGTTTAATTTAATATACCTTTCACTGATAATGCCAAACTTGAAGAAATAATTGTTATTAGATTTGTGTTCTCTCGTGGTTATTGACGGATTTTTTTATTGCATATTAAACAAAAGTTGAAGTTTTAATAGTGTTTCGCTTTTGTATAAAAAAGTTTGTCCAAGTAAATTAAATTATATTCAAAACATCATAATCTAAATTAAAACTGCCATGTAGAAAGCTTACATCGATGAGTATGGAAAGTTAGTGTAGTGAAATAGGAGAATCGCCATCTTCATGGCAATTTTTGTATTTGTAGAATATGTTTAACGGTATATATTAGTACTATAGCCTACAAAACTTTGTTATTATATGTTTAGAACATCATGACGTGATGGTTTACAGTTTTGTAATACAATTTTGACGTAAATACTATTTTATCTGTAGCTGTACCGACTTTGCATAAAATAAATAGTTTCTTTAAGAAAATCGTAAGTATGCTATCATATACTCAAAAAATATTTTTTTGTTGTTAAGATAATTTATTAGAATAAAAAATATTATTTTTAAGTGTAATTTTACAAATTGTAAGAAATGCTAAGTTTTTCCTGAGAGGTATTAATATTTTTCTTAGTAATATTACAATGTTAAAGATCTTTTTTCTAAGAAACAGAAATTTTTCCATTAGTATTCGCGTACAACATTTGGTACATTTACCCCCATTGAATGCACAAAACTATCCGAAAATGTGATTTTTACTTAGAAAAATTACCTATTTTTTTTTTAGTGTATGGGTGTTTTAACATATAATGCTGCATTAATTTCAACGTGCATGCAAGTTGCTTCGAATATTTCATGTTTAAATCAGTGGCGGTTTCTGTATAGGAGCACATGAGCACGTGAACCCCCTAAACAAATCCTAGATTACAAACTAATAAAATCTATTACTCGATCTTAATATATTCGTGAAAAATAACGCAGCGAAACGAATAAAGGACGGAGCACGTGCGCCGAGTAGGCGGGACTACGTTGACTTTATCCAATGCCTCGCCGTATAAAGGACGTAGCGATGGGGAGGGATACGGCAGATTCCATATGAACGGTGCACAAATTGAGTGTGCTCCTGTGCTCGCTTTCGTTGCATTCTCGAGTCACGTTAACAAATCGATCGACATCAACGTTCAGATATCGTGTTTTACGGATAAACTATATTATATATGTTTTGTTTATAAATGACTCACCGTTCATAGATCGTAACTACCATTAGAACTAATACTGTTTCTTGGTAACAGTTTTATAATGAAACCAAAGGTGCGTAATTATTTTAATTTATTAAATAACATACTGCTGTAGTTTTTTATCTAAAAAAAAACAATTATCTGAATAAATTTATTAATTTAATGTTATTTTCATTTCAAAGTTGTTTTGATATTTTAGGATAACGGTGTATTTCTTTATACTTTAAGTTTTAACAGAATTTTTGTGACTATATATAACATTATATTATTTATTTCACTATTGCTATATTTTTCCGTATTGAACGGATTTGGTTCCAGGTTTTTTGTTTGTTTTCTGGCTCTCTGCTTCGTACGTGCGAGCGAGAGCGCCAGTGTGATATAGATATCGGGGTGGCTCACATGTGTTGTTTTCTTTTGCTTGGAATTTAAAAATTTTAATATATTAATCTATTATTTGTTGCTGAATATTAAGCCAGTGCTCAAGTTAATTAATACAGGTCTGTATTAAATTTAATTTTATAATTTTAGTTTTAGGTATAAGAAGATTTTCAAAGAATTGTAGATGATAAAAGTTGATATAATTAACACAATAATCATGGTTGTAACAATTTAAATACTTAGTGTTCATTTATAAATATCTTAAATTTAACTTTGTAAAAAAAAAGGAAATTAGACAATATATTTGTTAAAAAAAAACTATCTATTTTATTTAAAATACTGATTTAAATTTTCGTTTGAGGTACTTCATCTACAGCAATACGTTTATTAAACCCCGCACACATAAAATCACAAACTTAAACTCGTAAATCTTTAACTGTTCCCAAAAAACGTACATTTCCCTCAAAGATACAAATAATGATTGATTTTTACAGAAAAACAAAAATAAATTGGCAACAGCGCAGCCGCAGTTAAAAACTACGCCGCATCGTTAAATCCCTATGCAAAAAGCCGACAAAGCAAAGCCGCCACTAATGCGCTTTGGTGCAGTCGACAAACAAAAAAGAATATATATAGTACGTAAAAAAAGTCATGAAATGAAATATACAGTACGTAAATGAAATGCACACAAAACAAACAATTTTAATTCGTTTAGTTATGAACAAAAAATTCAAGTTAAAAGTATGGGCAGACCAAAACCAGAACTTAATTTGACGCAAACTACAAAGGGCAAATTTAGAGACTTTACAAGAAAATTTAAGAAGGACGTGTGCGAAAAAAATGATTGGATTTTAGTTAAAAATTTGCATGTTCTTGATTTTGTGAACACCCTACGTTTCCGACCACGAGCCGCCACTGGTTTAAATTGTAGCAGATTCGAGTCTCTAACAGACTTAAAGCATTAAACGAACGACAAACAGATTTTCTAATACGAACTAATACCACCTACTAGTAATCAGTATAATAGTTCTAAAATAATAAGAAAACAGAACCATGTGTGGCCGAACACCATGTCATTTGTGCCTACGTCCGATTTGAACCAGAATAATATAAGTTAACACAAGCGCATCTTGCTTATTTCCTTATCACTTGAATTACTATATTTATGACTAGTTTTTCAAATTGT